>JABEEQ010000303.1:0-114768 GCA_014824365.1 Fusarium sp. NRRL 66894 | reverse complement strand
GAAAAAAACAACTGATTTCAGTTCATGTTGCATCACAATTACACAACATACACGGAGCACACTATCCCATGTTATCTGCACAGCGTGTCTCTATTCCCGAGCCGTATCTCCGCTCGCCATGCCCTCCCCCATCGCAGATCGCCGAAAAGCGCGTTCCAAAAACGGTACGCTCGGAACACAACACTCTCCTTTCCGATATCGCTACTAAAAAATAATCACAGGATGTTTAACATGTCGTATTCGAAAAGTCAAGTGTGATGAACAAAGACCTGTTTGTAAACGCTGTGAGAACAGTCCTAATAAGTGTGAATGGCTCGAACCAGGCCAAGCACTCAGTGCAAGGGGAAAAAGGGTTTCTAGTCCCGCGTACGGAAGTCCGAGGTTACTTGCTTCGAGTGAATCGCCTGCGAGTTTTGACTCTGGAAGTCCTGCCTCGCCGGCGAGTTATGATGGACAACGGGTGCATTTATCGGCGGCGCATGTACCGCTTGCGAATTCGCTGCAGTTGAGTGAGCAGGACAGAGCGGCTTTTGCGTATATTCCTTACTCAACCATGGTGGTGAGTTACGGGAAACTCTGGCCGTGGAGTTGTTTCTCGTATATTTACGCGAATATCGCGAGTGTATATCCGGGTGTGATGAGGAGTTTTATCGCAGTTGCGAATATGGAGTTGAGAGCCAAGGATCTGCTTGTTGCGCAGGAGGTGAATGATGCGAGTGCGCCATTGGAGAGGGCGAGTCGGCTTGGGGCTTCGGCGGCGGTGCATTATACACAGGCGTTAAAGGATTTGTCGTCGTTGTTGGATCATATTTGTCAGACGCCGGAGCAGGATTGTGATATTGATGCGTTGTTTACGATGTGGTTTTTGATCATGAGATATGAGGCTTGTGATTCGGAGACTACGGGGGCGTCGTTGTTGCATCTTGATGGGATACGGTTGTTTTTGAGGCCGTATTTACGGGATGATGGACAGGCGACTGAGAAGAAGTTGCCTTGCGTGGCTCAAGCAATGCTTCTGTACACATTGTAAGTCGACTTGCAACAAGGATTGTCCTTGTGCTAACGGAGATAGATATCTTGACGCCGACTCAGCAACTGGCAACATGAACAGCGGACAGTTTTGCCTCGACTTTCTCTCCCGCGACGCTCATGACTACATCTCACATGAACACCTCTTCCTCAGTGTCCGATCAGCACTTCCTAAGATATGGGGTGAGCAATATCCTATATTCGAACTCCTCGATGATCTAGAGAACTACAGGCCCTTACGCCTCTATCATCTATGTCAAGGTTCCAAGCTTGAGCTCCTCAGACTAGCACGGTCAACAACGCACGGTGGATACGATGATCTGAAGAAACTCTGGCGACATGTCGAAAGCTTTGGTGACGTATGACAACCCATCCAGTCTAGAGATTGATATTTAATTAACGATACAGGAATTCGCCGACATCCTCCTCCTAGCAAAGAAAACACCATCCTCCGGTGGAAAACGTCTCATGTGGACAGTCTACTCCGCCGCCCTCGACTTCCACGCCCTCCAAATCCTCTGCTCCAGCCTAGACACCTACAACGAAACGCCCTTCAAGCCCGAGCCCTCCCTATCCTACATCTTCACCGTCGCCACAAAAGCTCTCGAAGAAGATCCGCGTCAAGTTTACCGCTTTATGTGGTCACTGTCCGTGGCGCTTAGTAAAACAAACGGGCATAGTAGTCAGGTTTGGTTATCTACGCAGCTTGTTAAAGCGAGGGTTTTATTACCTAGGTTTGGAGTTCCGGGGTTGATACTTGAGCAGTGTGGGGGTTTATGTAACGAGGGGACACAGTGACTCGTTTGTTTATTCTTGTATGATTTTGTAATTAAAAGTTTATAGATTTGGCTTCTAAACTTCTATGTTGAAGGATTCTGTTAGGGGGAGAGTGCGGCTGCTGGAGCCAACGAAAATGGTGTAGTTTCCTGATTGAAGAGTCCAGTCTTGCTTGACGACGTCCCAGACGCTGAGGTCACGTCTTGTGAGTTCGAATGGAATCTCGACATATTCTCCCTTGCTGATCTTGACCTTTTCAAAACCACGGAGTTGCTTGGGTGGACTATTCGGAATGGCAACGTAAAGTTGAGCAACTTCCTCGGCGTCTCGCTTTCCGATGTTGGAGACGGTAGCTTGAACAGTAGCAAAAGTACTCCAAAGATCGTCATCAGCAGCTGAAGCACTCGCCTCCTCAACCTTGAGTTCTAAGTCAGAGTACTCAAACTCAGTGTAACTAAGGCCATACCCAAACTCAAATCTTGGCGTAACATCCCGATCATCAAAGGACCGGTAATCAAGATACACACCTTCGGTAAAATCGCACTGCGGATCTTTACTCCCCTCTTCCAATCCACAAGGCTTATACGGAGTATAATCGCTCTCATTCTTCGCCAACGTATACGGCAACTTTCCTGAGAAATCTGCCTCACCATAAAGAAGCTTAACAAGCGCCTCGCCACTATCTTGTCCAGGAAGATGAGCAATTATAGTTGCGGTGATGTTAGGATGTTCGATCCATTGATCAACGAGACGAATTCCTGCTGCGTGGATCGTAACGACTGTGTTGGCGCATTGTGACGCAACGTTGAGAATTAGAGCGTCGCTGAAATCATCGTGAAGACCATCGCGGTCCCATCCTTCTGTTGCCATGGCGTTTATGAAGACGACACAGACGTCTGTTGCACCGTTTACATCGGGGTTGGAGGACGAAAGGTCCCAGTTAACCCAGCTTCCATCCTTCGCAGCCCTCTGTTGGATCGCGCTGAGGGGCTGTGAAATGTTAGTAGGTTCTCAACAGTGAGAGAAGAGACTTACATCGCTGATATAAGGCGGCGAATTAGCAGCTGCCCTACCTCCCGAAACAATAGTCCCTCCCTTGGCAGCTTGATCAAAATGCTCTTCAGTCCCAAGAACAGCCTGTCCCATCTCCGGCGAAGACGTATATCCCAGCTCAAACAGCTTATCTGTGTTCTTGGTTTTAGCAACAGTAGCATCATACCCAAAGACTGAGATCATCTTGGGCTTATGAGCAAAGGGAAGGGTGTTGTTTTCGTTCTTGACGAGTACGTGTCCTGCGATAGCGCCCTCGAGTAAAGTGGCTCGTGATTCGGGAATGCGAGCTTCGACTTGTTCGTGAGGAAGGGAGAGGTTCTTCATTCCGATGCCGGGGGTTGGGAAGTCGATGTCTTGGCCGACGAGGTACCAAGCAGCAAGGATTCTACCACCGTTAGCAATCACTCATTCGGTGTTGGGATAGGCATACCTTGTAGCCATATCCGTAACCCTCTCCTCCTTAACAGTCCCATTCTCAACAGCCATCGTCAAATTCTCCCCCCAAAATCCCCCCATCGGCATGACCATATCCAGTCCCGCATTCGCACTCTCAAGGTTATGCTGTGCATTCCAATCCAGCAACACAAACCCTTCAAACTCAAGCTCAGTCTTGAGAAGTCCATTCATGAGTTTGCTGTTTTCGCAGGCGTATGTGCCGTTGACGCGGTTGTATGAACACATCACCGATGCGACGCCTGCTTTTACTGAGTCGACAAAGGGCCAGAGGTAGTATTCGTGAAGAGTCTTGTCGTCGATGTTGGAGGAGACTGCTTCTATGCCAAAGTAGGGGCGGCGATAGGTTTCTTGTTCGTTTGCGATGAAGTGCTGGGATTGTTAGTGGTGGTGGTGGATGTGACGGGGTACTGACTTTGACGTTGGCGATGACTCCGGCGTCTTGATGGCCGATGATGGACTCTGCGCTGAGTTGGCCGGTCAAGTACGGATCAACTGAGAAGCCCTCCCAGTTTCGTCCACCAAGTGGCGTTCTTCCCAGAGGTCCAACATTCGGTCCAAGAAGAACATTCACTAAACATGATCAGCCCACGAAACCTGTCGCTTGAGTGCTGGTACTCACCTCCCTTGGCCTTGAACTCCTTGCCCATATAATAGCCCCGCTGATACGTCAAATTCTTATCCCAACTCGCCCCAACATGCAAAGCAGAGGGATACGAATTAACAAAATCCGTCGCTCTCACTCCATTACCCGCATCATGTAGACACAAACCCGGCCATCCAAGACGCGGTATGGTTCCAGTATTACCAGCGCAAACATTATCAGCCGCAAATCCACGCGTAACATTGACTTTTTCTTCAAGCGTCAATCGATCCACAAATTGCTGCGCTTTTGCGTATGCATCTTTCCAAATTCCTTTTCCAGTTCCTTGCGCTGTCGGGGGTTAGCGCGATCAGGGGTAAGTTTATTAGGCGGACCTTACGCGAAGGATACTCCTCTGCAGGAATCTCAGCGGGAAGAGAGAAGGAAGACGTGACTTGCAGTGCAAGACACAAGAGTTTAGTCGACCACATCATGTCAGGTATTACCTCACAGATCCTCATCTTGAAAGAAGCAGAGGTGATGTTGCTTCGTATTTATCTGTTGATCGCGTTACCTGAGCTTTGTTGCATGAACAGCAAATGAGCCGGTGATTAGCCGACGTGCCCCCTAAATGCGTCATTGGACGAGGATTGCGGAAACTCCGTTATTCACCGCCAAGAGATGGAGCCAATCGGAAGGCGGGCCGGTGGTACAGGGTACGTGGTGATGCTTTTTGGAGTCGCAACCCGGGGCCCCGGAGGATGATGGTCCCCCACGTGGAGTACTGTAAATGTCATGCTGTTTATTGAAGATCGTCAATTGAATGTGGGTTTTTTCTTGAATTCATCTTGTTATAAGTTTATATTTCTACCCGGATGCAACGTTGCCGTCAAGAGTTTGTTTACTCCACCTGAATCATCGCCGCCCTGTTTGAGTTGGCCTTATAGAGTTAGCATTATTGAGGTCAACACGACATGAAGTAAGGGACTCTCTCTAGACTAACTATAGAGAGAAACGACTGGTACCAGGAATTGTCCAATATGAGCATCGACACCACCACTTTCAATTGCTTACCATTATCACTGATACTTGTACATCGACGTGGCACGTTGAGAGCAATAGTAAATGCACTTTCAACTGTTACTCGGCGCCCGGACCTTCAGTTCTCGTGAGTCCGAATGCCATCAGGCTGTAGATCCGATATCCCGAAATCTCCTGCCGCCGTTGACGATTGATATGAACCCGAGCTCTCGCATCGTGAGGGGTCCAAGTTACACAAGGACGGAAAACTCGGACTTTTCTTCGCTCTGTAAAATGCGAGCAGCGCAACAACCGACCTTATCCGATACAACCCTTTCTATTTCCAAAGTGAGGCTGTAGCCGTCGCGTCTATCACTGGCAAAAAGCGCGAAGCGAATGGCATGTAAGACGTAGTTGGCTGAACACATTGCTCTTTATTCGCCTAGGCAGATCTGCTGATGAACGCCTTCGATTTTGAGGCCCTCCAAAATGCAACTCATTGGTGCCAAGATAATCAGGCTCTGCCTACACAATTGTGTGGACCAATCAGGTGGCCTTATATTGAGATCGTTCTAAGGCTCTTTGAAGTACATTCCAGCTATGTTAAGTCAGTATAAATTGAAGGTTTTATCTCGTATCATAATGTTTTGTTCTATCAAGCTCGCACATAATACGCCATGGCTACTGTTGGCCCTTCAGAACTTCGTTCGGTCTCCAACCATGCCGAATCAGCACAAAACTCTCGCTCGCCAGATCCTCCCAGACAGCCAAGCTCCTGTCGAACAGCATCCCCTAACTCACCAAGAAGTCTCTCATCAGGAGAATGTCTTACCAGGATCCCAAGCCCTGGAAGAAGCAACCGGCGATATTCGCACACCTCATCAGTATTTTCGCCCAAGTCCCCATCTCGAGCATCCTCACCAGACAGTAGCCTGGCTAGCCCTGTCAAGGAGCCTAGTGCCACTGGTGGGGAGGCCAAAGAATTGCAGCCGGATCTACCCAAGGCACCGCAACATTTCTCAAGAGTTTTCAGCATCCCTAAAGCCTTTTTTGAGATGTATGAGACCTACAGAGAATGGCACTTCAGCTTTGCACCTAAGCAGAATGTGCAAGTGCTGTTGATGCAACTCGATGAAGACAAAAGTGGACGAGAAAAAACTGAACAACAGGTGAGAGATCTCATTGAGTGTCTCAGTTCAGGCGCGCAACCAGGAACTGAGATCCAGCCCCCAAAAACAAGAACGAAAAGTTTGTAACAAAGAAAAGAAGTCCTTAGAGGAGATGTATGAAGAACAAAGGGCTTTGAGTGATGAACTTCAGCAAGATCTTCAGGCATCTCGAGCGAACAATTTCCTGCTTGACAATATACTTCACCAATCCGGAAAAGACTCTAGGGCACTGCAGGCTACCATAAGAGAACTGGAGAGTGAACAAGAGAGACTCGAAAAGCAACTTGAAAAGTGCCGCAACCAGATGGCCTCTAGGCGCGACAGCTATACACAGACTGAAAGGGCAAACGACGAGGGGATCGCAAGTCAAACTACGATGGCCAATGATGATCAGAGCTCGGTGATTTCAAGAGCTAATCCAATGCCGCCTCCAACGTCTCAGAGTGGTCAGGAGAACAAGATCGCTGAGCTACAGCGAGAAAGTGATCGACTTCGTCAGGAAAACGTTGAGAGCCGATGCGCTCTCGAACAACCTCAAGACGAAGACAGCCCACCAGAGGAATTAGAGAGTCAGGTAACGAAGGCACAGACAAAAGAGGAACAAACGGAGACTTCAGCCCCCGAGGAAAAAATTGAGGAAGCGGATATTGAAATGGGAGGCATTGCACAAGGACGTAATTCAACGACACCACAGGACACCGCCACGGAAAACGAACCCTCAACGATGCCAGTTGCACTTCCAGTCAAGTCGGAGACAGCAAGAATCATACGAATCGATCTACAGCAGGGTTTCAACAAAATAGTAATTGAGATTTAAGAACGAATAGCGATTATACTAGGCAGCAACGAGATAGCAGACGACGGAACACCAAAAGCGACGACAGCAGAAGGAGTTACAAAGAGAGGAAGGACCCCATCAATCTCATACATACCGTTCCATCCCCGGTCTTAAGTATGGGCAGACAAAGCGAAGTTCATCCCAAGTCTATCGCAAGCCGCATAGATCAAGTATTCTAATCGCCATGAACGTCGAAACCTGATGGATTTCTTTCAGTTCCTGAGATACATGTTTCCTCGCCGCTTAAGCTATCATAGCGGATAGAAGTTAAGTTTGCAATCGTCACTCTAATCTTATTCGCTCTCCAGGCATTGTATGTAATCATTCTCTGCAGGACCTACTTTGTTGTCGCTCTTTTGGTAGTCAGCCTGGAAGTCAATCGTTTTCGTATGCAGGATGAGATCTCGTTTCCTTTCTGGAATTGTATTTAATACCTCTTATAGATTGATACGTAACAAGAGAGGAGATTCTATTGTCAATTCAACACACCAGATTGACTAGGCGTATTGATCATCGTATTCCCATTCTGCTGTTAACGCCAATGCGCAGTCAGCATGGAGTTCAGCCCCGGCCTCCGCGAGAGCGAGCGGGAACATCCCAAACTCTATAGTGTGACGTTTTATGCGACGCAGATAAGCAGTAACCCCCAATCTGATGTTGGTGATCAACTCCGCTTTCCTCAGACGGTGACATCCACCTCGAAGGAATTTCCCGATCTAGATATTGTTCCTCATCCTCTTCGCTTTCGTATTGGATCCTACAAGACACCACAATGAAACCATCTTGCTGGCGTCTCCGGTGCACAATCTGCAGCATTTTGTAACGGTGAAAAGGTTCTGCTATCAAGACAAGCCATTGGCTAGCCGAAGATACCATTATCGCCCTCGTTGTCTTCTGTTTGACGTTCCAAGCCGCTAAAAGATGGCGTCTCCCAACCCCGCAAGCCTTACGCCTCCACTAATAAGATTACGGAAGTATGCTGCTCTGAACCAATAAGGTAGCATTTAATGGGCATGCAGAACCCCAGCAAAGTCGGCAATTCCCTCTCAGATTAGAGTTTGCTGTCCTCTTACCGACTGTGCCGTTAACAAAGCGTATAAAGACCTGCTACGCCTCATGTAGCATCAGTAAAGTTTGCTTGCTTCTGCAATTCGCGATCATGTTGTCCCGTCTCATTGAGCTATCAGAGCGCGTTCCAAAAGACTTCACCTTGGCCCTAGGCTTCTCAATCCTCAGCGCTCTTTACCTCCTCCGACGCTGGCTACTTCCGAAGCCAATCCCAGGTATTCCATATAACGAAAATGCAGTTAAATCATTCATGGGCGACATCCCGGAGTTCAGAGACGCTCCCAATCGTCGAGAATGGTGGGCGCAGCAACCTGCCAGGCACCAATCACCCATCGTACAGGTCTTCATGAGACCTTTCGGAGCACCGTGGGTTTTCGTGGCGGATTACTTTGAGGCGTCGGATATTTGTATGCGTCGATTGAAGGAGTTTGATAGAAGTAATGTGACGTGGGAGCAGTTCAATGGTGTTGTACCAGGGCATCACATCACGCTGAAATCGTCGGATCCGAAGTTTAAGAAGAATAAGGAGTTGATCCGTGATTTAATGGCACCAAGCTTTCTTCAACAGGTAAGGAGACATATGCCATACGTCAGTGTGTTTGCTGACTTAGATAGGCCTCGGCTCCGGAGATCCATGGCAAGTTTATTAGTCTTCTCAAGCTTTGGGAGCGTAAGCTGGAATTGTCAGGTGGCCGACCATTCGACATAGCTCAGGATATCCACAATTCAGTACTCGATATCATCCTCGGTGCTTCCTTTGGCATTGATTCTGGAGACGGACAAATTGGCAGGCAACTCCAAGAGCTCAAGGCGAGAACCCTATCAGGTGGACATGATGACCTCTTCGAGTTTGAGGATGTTCCGCTCGATGATGAGCAGGGCTGCTTCACGACTCTTGCAGACAGTGTCGGTCTATCCATGAGATCGCCTCTTCCAACCATTCACCACTTTCTCTACCGGAATCTGTCCTCCAAAATGCGACGGGCGAGGGCGGGGCGTGATAGATTGAGGGATCGTGAGATTGGCAAGAGCATTGAACGAAGAGAGTCAGGTCAACCGCAGCGCTGTGCTCTGGATAACATGCTTGCCAGAGAGGATGTCATTGCTGAGAAGGAAGGACGGAAGCCGAATTATCGAAGTCAAACGATCATGAGCGAGGTATGTTATCGTACGGCGGGTGTGATAATCTGGCTGACTGTTTGAAGCTGATGGGATACTTGGTTGCGGGACATGAGACGACGTCGGCTGTTCTGCGATGGGGAATGAAATATTTGACTGTCAACCAGCGTGTACAATCACTGCTTCGTGACGCTATCCGAAACGCACACGCAGAAGCTGTAAAGCAAAACAGAGTCCCGGCAACTGACGAGATTCTCAAAGCTCATATCCCATACCTCGACGCTGTCATCGAAGAAATGCTAAGGCACTCACGCGTCGCCCCAGTCACCCTTCGACAAGCAACCACTGACACTGAGATCCTCGGAAGGTTCATTCCCAAAGGAACAACAGTTGGCTTCCTCGGCAATGGCCCTGGCGTCATGATGCCTAGTATCCCAGTCAACACGGAAAAGCGATCTGAAGCTGCTTTGGCACACATGGAGAGAACGCAACTTTTCAATGAAGAAGACCTTGCGCAATTTGTTCCTGAGAGATGGCTTACGACAAATGTCAATGAAAAGGGCGAGGAAGAGACAGTGTTTGACCCTCAGAAGAGACCATCTCAGGCCTTTGGCCTAGGCCCACGTGGCTGCTTTGGTAAGAAACTCGCTTATATCGAGATAAGGATATTTCTTACCCTTTTCTTCTGGACGTTCAAACTGGAGCCGATCAAGCCTGAGTTGGCGACGGAGGATGAGATGCTCGCGTTGACGCGGTCGCCGAAGAACGTGTATGTCAAGTTGGCAAAGGTTTAATGGTTCATTGAGTTGAACTAGAGCTTTAAAGCATAAATTGGGTATATTGGTAGATAAATATCCAGTATGATGGCAAAAAACATACAACAGCAGGTATTCGCTAGTCGTCACCGTCCTAACTACTAATCTGCCCCTTATCAGCTTGTCTATGGGAGAGCAGACGGGATCCCGAATTTTCTGATAGGTGTGATCGTATGTGATTAGACCTGCAAGTATTCTCTACTTTAAAACGTTGGCTTGGTAGTGAATGATCAGCAACATTGGACGGAAGTCAGCTCGAGCCGCTAGAATGTGTCCAGCAAGATGTCATGGGTTCACCGTGGCAGAAAACGAAAACACGTAATCCTTACTAAAAGTGGTCCAAGACAACACTAATGACCGCGGGGGATGCTGAGAAGGTATCTGTGGTTCTGACTATGGTCCTTGAGTTGAAGTAAGTTGAGGTAGGTGTTCCATCCAGATCCTTGATCTAGATCGCTCCAGGGTTCTGATACATATACTCCGGAGCTCCACTCCACTGAAGATATCCATTACTTCCAAAGAAGTGCTTATCATCACCTAGCCAGCCGCTGACATATGTTCTCTCAAGTCCATTTTGCTGCTTCTTGCCCTGAAACCTGTCCTCCAGCCAAGCCATCCAAAGGCTTCGAACACCAGAGATGATTGGAGTGTGACCAAACTTATCGACATACATGTAACTCAGTGAGCTGTTGGGGTACAAACTAGCCGTGTTCGCGACAGTTTCGTTGGTGGTCGAAACTGCAATGAAGACGTCCTCGGAGCCTTGGATTACCAGAAGAGGGCCAGCAAAGTCTTTCCCTCCGACGCTCCCGAGCTTGTCAAAGGCAGCAGCGTGATAAGAAGAGTTATACCAGCCCTGTCTCTCAAATGTACTCTGCGAATCAGTGAAAAACAATTGCTGTCCAACTGCAACGCTTCCCCCGACCTGCTTCGTCAGCTTTTGTCTCGTAACACCCAGCGGCGTCAACCATTGACTGGGCTTGAAGTCAGGAAAGATACTCGACAACGCCACAGATGCACTGTAGCTGCTGAAGAGTTGGGGAGTAGACAAAGGTTTTGTGACGGGCGCAATCGAGATAGTGCCCACGTATCCCTTCAGAAGGTCTTTAAAAGCTCCTCTGCCACTGGTATCTTGTCCTTTGGCTAGCGCCTCCGCTGCACCCCAAGCAATCCCACCGCCTTGGCTATGGCCCATAATGGCGAACCTACCGCTGAGGCGGTTTCTGAAAGCCTCAAGGGCTGCCTCCATCGCAAAGAGAGTATCTTGTGCACCAGCAGGTGAAGCAAAGTACTGATGCGGAATGTCACTTCCATCCCATGCCTTGTCTACTCCAAGACCCGCAAAGTCCGGTGCAACAACTGCATAGCCTTCTTGTGCAAGAGAAAGGGGTATGACATTCTCGTAGTAGAGACCACGATGAGCGGAAGGTGCAGAGTCGATGAAGAAACCAGATGTTCCATGGGCCCAAAGAACAGTGGGTGCTTTACCACCAGACCCTTGTTTGAATTGACGGGGCAGAAACGGCCACAAGATATACGCACTTGCAGGAATAATAGTTCCGTTAAAGTTACGAGTCGTATAGAGGATTCTGCTAAGGGACGATCCAGGTGCAATGGAGAATGGAGCTGGGTCCGTTACTTCCTGTACTTTGAGAATCTGACCAGGTTGTAGGTCATTTGGTTTACCCGGGAGGTTATAGAAGTCATCTTGTTTAGGACCACCGTTTGCAAGACTGGATTGATGAAAGTTGATGACGGTGTTGATACTGCTGGCTACAGTCTCTGAAAGGTTGGATTCTCTGATCTGAGCTGGAGAGAGGGAGAATGATGAGTTGAAGTCAGTTGAGAATGGTAAAGCTGGGGGAAGGTTTTGAGCCTGGGTAGCTCCAAAGAATAACACTGAAAGTAGAAGTGAGAACATTGAATACTTCATATTATTGTCTTGTTTCGTGGGATCACCACTAGAACAGGGCCTGATAGAAACAGGAGAAATGATTAAACTATTAAGCAGAGCAAAGGTCTTTATTAAATTCTTCTCCTTTGCCATCATGACAAATCAGCGAGCTTATTCACGTCATATCTTTATCGAAGGATCTGTCTAATGTAACGAGATTCACTTCTCAATGTATCTATGCTGACAAACTCAGGTAATATGACATTAAAACCCGCATAAAGTCCGCACAGAATCCGCTTCAGATCCGCAATGCACTATAGCCAAGAGTAAGCCTTGTACACCGCGAACAGTAAGCATGTCGCTTACTAGTTATGACCATGAGCGACAAAAGAAGCCAATGTTTTCTCTATCATAAAATAAGTTTGCATCATTCTCTCATTCCCTTCGCCTCCAACTGTTTCGCCAACTTTTCTTCCTCCTCATATAGATGATCATGCGATCCTTCGGCGACAACAGTAGGATATAACGCTTCCATAGGCACTTCTCGCACGCTGACCGAGTTGCTCTCTTTGTTTCCGATAAGCATTGTCTCAATGATGTTTCCATCGCCGTATTTCTCTTCAGTTAGAACCTGGAACATGACATTGGCGCATTGCTCTGGGGTAAGTGTTAGAGTATCAGGCCGGACTCGATCACGGCAATACTCTGGATGAAAGATGGGCGTCTGGGGATCTGATCAGCGAGATCTCAATAGCAGTTGACACCTGGAGGATTCACTCACGTATACAGCACCAGGACAAACAGCTGCATTCCGAATGCCGAAGCGCTTGCGTACCGTCGACAGTGACTTCACAAAACTGACAATAGCTGCTTTGCTAGCGAAGTAAAGCGGCGTCTGTAACGAGTGAAGGTAACCTCCGCAGCTGGCAACCCAAAGGAGGTTACCTTGCACGTTACGGTTCAGAAGCCAATAGTCCATAGCAATCTGAGCCAATCTGATAGGCCCCAAAGCGTTCACAGCAAAGGTCTTGTACACTCCCGGATTACCGTCAGCCTTATCTTCAGATAGAGGCGAGACTCCGGGGGGATTCCAGAAAGTGCTTGATGGAGGTTCGTAAATGCCAGCGCCATTGCAGACGATGTCGATCTGTCCAAGCTTCTCAAGCGCTGCGTCCCATAAAGATGAGATTTGGGCCCAATCGCTAACATCAGTCTTGTGGAAGTGGGCAGTGGGCTTGCTGTCCTCAGTGATCACCCATTTGTTGACAAGCTCCTCTGCTTCAGGGCGGAGCTTGAGATCAGCTATAATAACAGAGCATCCATTTTCAAGAAGCTGTTTGGCGAAGGCAAGACAAATTCCTAGAGCGAGATCAATTGTCCATTCAATGAGATGAGACGAGACGATAAGGAACCATGACATACCAGAGCCTGCGCCAGTCACAATAGCATTCTTGCCCTTGACGTCGTAGACAGACATATTGAGCAGCTCAAGTGAAGGCAGAAACAGATGAGACAACAAAGCGAGGGGCAAAAGCAAAGATGGCTACTTCGTATCGAGGGACGTGCTTCATTTGTATCCTTGCTAAACCCCTCAGTACCCTTGAGTTCAGCTCGTGGTCAACGGACCCTGGCATTCTGAAGCTGCATGTCTGAGCTCTGTCACATTTTATCTGGCGCTTCCCGTTAGAGTCGATCTTCGACACAGACTCCTCTCGGCCTGAACCTACAAATCGAGGCTTGAATATGTTGATGCCATCACCTTCTCCTTTTTAATGTGAGAAAATGGCAGCAAAACGTTTTTTTGAATGGGTTTCAGGGCGCTCGCTCAATACCAAGTGAATAACTGGCTGTATCTTACCAGCCAACAGATCATACCATCAGGCCACACGCATACTGTCAGTCCCCCATGCGCTCCCCTGACGCTCGTATGCATGCCCTGTTACGAAATACTGTGTCATTCGTGCACAACCAGCGAGTAGATTGGGATTACCCACTTCGGGTACTCCCTCACGTTGGTTCCGGGAGACAACTGACCCCGATACAGGGGCAAAGGATTCGTGGCTTGCAAGGGTACCAGATCTGTTCAAATCCAGTCTGGGGACAGAATCAATGATTCCCAGGCCGAATGTGCCCAAAGGAAGCTCAATTAGTATTTTTGATCAATAGGCCGTTAATCAAGACAGATCGCAACGTAGATTAAAGAAGAATTGATCGCTTGATTCGACTTAGCGTTGTCTTGTTATCTCTTCTTTTATCGACCTCTTCTTGGCCCTCCAAGCTATTAAACTTTAATTCTCATCACAGGGAACTGATGCTGGTCTTCCGGTGCATAATTGGCAGCATTTTGGCTAAAGCTCGACACATCAACAGGGCTGGTCATCCAACTGACTACGGTAATTACTCGCGGATTTATGAGCTCTATGGCTAAGTACTCCTGTATCCTTTGATATCTGACATCCAAAAACTCTCTTTTTGTATTATCCTACGTCAAGCAGTCGAGCTTCACCATATAACACCTGCCTATTATGGCAGATGTTTCGGAGACATGGCACGCAGTCAAACCGGCGGGTCTTGCTGCAGCTCTTCTCGCTATCACTATCATATTCACGCCACTGATATTTGTTGTTGTCGGCTTGAGAATATGGGTCAGGGTGACGCATCACTGTTTCGGCCTTGAAGATTGGCTCATGTGCATTGGAGCGACTCTCAATTTGGTGCACAATGGAGTTGTTATCTGGGGCAGTTTTACCGGTATTGGAACACCAGACTCAAAGCTCAACACGGCTATGGTGATGGAAGGCTTCAAGGTGCGTTTCTTAGGCTTGAGTAATGCCAGTTCTAACAATGCCTTTAGGCCGTCACGTTTTGGCAGATCTTCTACGTCAGCAGCTCCCTATTCATCAAGATATCCATCTGCGCTCAGCTACTGCGCGTAACAGATAACAATAGAATCAAGATGTTTCTCTGGGGCTTAATAGCTTTGACAGCCCTCATTACACTGACAGCGACAATTATCGGCCTAGTCAGGTGCAGACCGCTCAGCGCATCATGGGACCTAAGTACAGGAACATGTCTGGATCAAGGTATCCTCTCAGTACTGACTTACGTTGTTTCGGGCATCAATATCGTGGTGGATTGGTCTGTTGCTATAGTACCGGTCATCATTCTATGGAATGTCCAGATGCACAGGACTCTGAAGATCATGGCGAATGTGGTAATGGGCATTGGCGCTTTGTAAGTCTTCAGCCGATACATGACGGTTCTCACTGACACATCGTAGGGCATCGGTGGCAACCATTATTCGGCTCCCATACTCTCCAGCGTATTCTCAGCCCTCTGATCAACTCTGTAAGTTTGGCTACATAGGCGCAAGGTTCAGAACTGACGATGTTCCAGATGGCATCGGAAACATCATTTTATGGACAGTCGTAGAATGCAGTCTCGGAATTATCGCCGGCTCAATGCCCATGCTTCGAAAGCTCTTCAAGGCGCTGCGCAAAGACGACAGTTCATATGTCAGAGGCACTGAAGATATCAATCTCGTCACTATTGGCCAGGTTCGTGGGAAACACCATCCCATTTATGACGGGGACGTCAGAGCTACTGTTGCTGCTGGAGAGGATCGAGAGAGCGACAGGGATGATGAGAGCACAAGGCAGATTATCAGGGTTACAAAACAGTTTGAGCAGACATTAGTGATTGAAAAACCTCCTTCTGGATATTAGTTATCGCTATCTCGGAAAGATAGGTCTAAGGCAACACAGCAAAAACAACACCTTTTAATACACTTGTAGGCAGCATAAACACTTGCCTATATCCAACAGTTACGCCAAAATACCTAATTTGTATACGTATACAAACCTTATTAATAATCTGATTACTTACTATTCTTCCCTAAAGACATGGTTTTCACCCCAGCCTTTGCTCCCTTTTTCCTGCCTTTAGTTTTCGCTTTTGTTACCGTTTTCTTCTGCCCCTGCTTTGCGTCAATCTGAGCTTGGGACTTTTTTACTACAGATGCTTCTTCTTGTTTCTTTTTCTTCCTCTTTATTTCCTTCCTTTTGCTCCCCCTTACGCTTTGTGTATTACTTGTCCCTACTGTTTTGACCAACGGCTGTTTGTCCCTAACAGTACCACGTTTTAGTAATTTATTAGTAGTTGGCCTTTTCCCCGGGTTAGCTATTGCACTTAGCGCTTTCCTCGTTTTCTGTCGTCCTTCTTTTACCGTCACGTTCTTTGTATAAATAACTGGCTTATTAGAAGGCTCTATAGCCTCTGCGTTATTCAAAGTTAGTAACGGCGTTGAGCTTAAGTTCGCTCCTGGCTGCTGGTGACTGGTTAGTATACAGGAGCAGAGTTGCGTCTCTCTCTTTCACACTCTACAAGTGTTTACCTGTATATTAGACTTAAGTATTTTGGTTTTACGCCACTCTAACTTGATACTCAGATATCTAAATATCTTTATCCAAAGCGACGTGTTATTATGTAGCCATATCTAATATATAAAGTCGGCAGCTGTCTTAATAGCTGGGTAAGCCATGTTAATCCTTCCTACAGGCCGGTTCCCTATCCTGCCCTTGATAATAGGCTCTTTATATAGTTAATAAAATATTTATCTAGAAAGGTAAAAAAGGAGGGGTAGGGGATATAAAAGTACTATTACTAGGTCACCTTGGGAGAAAACCATGCAAAAATAATAGAAGCGCCATAGATATATCTTAAGAGGGGTATATCTGTAGGGAGATATTAGGTCGCTATGATTCAACAGTAGACCAAGCGCGGTTATTAGTATTTAAAAACCATATGCATCAGTCTATTGCTAAGCCTGTTCACGCAACATGCCGCTCTATAGCACCTGGCGGTTAGGTATATAGGCTTTTTGGAACCTCGATAAGATATTGTCGGCCTCTTTGTCAGTAAGCCACCGGCGGATGAGCTATCGAATTGTATCAGGAGGTTGATTTATGTCGAAACTTATGCCACGAATTGGCATAAAGGTCTATAGGTGAGCGAGACTCTTAGTAGAGATCTGAGTAATATCTATCTTATAGAATACTTTAAAGAAGTTGCTTTACCGCAAGGTGGTCTTGGCCAAATATTCAGATTTATCCAAGCATTTAGCGGTGTGATATTGGTCATGATGTCACCTAAAGGCCACCTTGCTAAGCACTTAGCGGCTGGCAGAGGGAAGGCTGCAATACAGCAATGGAAATATTCCTAAGTCCAACCCACGATATAACAAAAATGACGGAGGAATGCGAAAGAAAGAAACAAATGGCGAGCAATTAACTGACTTGCGTATAATTGAAAAAGGCAAAAAGAAAACCCTGTATTTTACAGGTGGCGACTCTCCCGCCGGGAATTGAACCCGGGTCTCAAGCGTGACAAGCTTGCATACTGACCACTATACTACGGAAGACGAAACAGGCTTAACCTGCTGTAGTGAGAGGATTCGATGGGGACTTGGCTGCAAACAATGTATATACAGGGCTCGCATCCGTTTTCAGCGCTTACGTTGACACATTATTCCAATTGAGATGCACAGGAACGCTTCTATTAAATTGTTGCTGCTTCTTCGTTTGGTGAATAATTTATTCATTCCTCATTCCTAATTTGAAGGTACGCATCTGCGTTCATTACCAACTTTCTAAATGAAGGCCCGACAGACCAACATCCTAGGTTCCAAATATGCTCCTGCGAGAGTCAGTATAATTAATTCAGGCAAGAAGACAAAGAACATACCTTGGCCAGATCCACGAGATCAACAGTTCCACTAATTGGGTCTGGTTTCAACGCATCTTCAAGCGCATACGGCCACTCGCACCTGATATGCATCGACATATCCGCAAGCCACGCCATACGCTCTTGAAGTTGCGGGTACTGCACTACCAGCTCGCGGAATGCGGGCCAGAGGACGAAATCAGCCATGCTGATATGAGGCGTGAAGAGCTGATTTGCCCTGCCGCGTGTCAGTAAATGTCATGTTCCAAGGGATTGGAGAAGTCTCACGTTGGTCTGATCCATTCTGGCATCGCGGCATATGTTTCTGGTGATGGGTCGATCATCCATCGCATCATGTACCAAAAGACATTCATGGATGCAAAACAGGTAAATTCATATCCTAGGCCAACCATCAGCTTCCGCCACAATCCTTTGAACGATGTACTAGTTACCCTGACATTTCACGCTATGAACCATGCGAGCTGCCCATTGAGATAACAAAGACGACCTGTCGAACTGCTCCTGATCGTATAATGCCGCAATATTTGGATGGTCTCCGATGACTTGATTTGAAGGCTCGCCTTTCTTTAGTAGACTTGTGGCCTTTTGGTAAATGTCGCCGAATGCGTTGCTCATATCCCCCGGGTCCAGTTCGGTGTTGAGTGTCGTGGCAGCCCAATTTGGCACGAAGATGTTGCGTATTTGGGCGTCTTGTATATGTCGAGGATATCCATTGGCTCTGATACTATTCGATAGTGCAAGGTTTCCAAAGTGGTTCTTGTAATTCGGGTGAATTCTGAACGCTGTGTCTTGAAGCACCTCCTCCATTGCATAGACTGGACTACTCGGTTCCGTTGAGAGATAGCTGTTTGGGATGCCATCTTGCACGTTCGTTGTGATGTTCTCTGGTATTTCAAGATACTCGTTGCTAACACTCAGATTCGTAGAGCCTATATCTCGTGGCATAGGTGTAGTTATGGAGGTCGCAAGAAAGTAATCGTTTCGGTTGAACAGTGGCTGGAAGAACAAACTTCTGCTTTTCGTCGTATCCGCCAGCACATCCCCACGATAGTCCTGTTGATTTGAGACAGGTAACTGGTCGATAAGAGCCTCCCTGGCCGACAGCATTGATGATTGAGAACGTGGGATCTGTGATGAATACAACGGAGTGTTGTTGCCACTGTCTATAAGAGACTGGGCAGGTTGTTAGTGCTTAAGAAGGAGCTTAGTGAATTTGAGGTCTCATACTGGAGTGTTGATTCGGGCATGTTCAGGTGACAGCCCAGTAGACGAGTAGTTAGAATCAGAGAGTATGAAAGAAGCAGCGGTGGAAACTGCCGATGTTTCAGCCTCCATTATAATGTAGGTGTCACCATCTGTAGATGACTCTTCTTGCTGCATGATTGGCATCTCGGCATTGCGAGACTCGGACTCCTCCACAGCAAACAAGTACGGATCACCTATCCCTGGAGTGCCACTGACAACCCTCCCTAGTGTTGTGTCGTTCAATGTGGTCGAAAGTCGTCCATTATCCGCATCGCCAATCTCGAGGTTGCTGCGTTCAACGTTTTCCAACAACTGCTTTATCTCGGTCGGTTGTTTGTCATCCTCCAGCAGTTTTGACACAACATCTCTCAAATGAGCAGAGCCATTGGCCATCTGCCTCAGTAGCAACTTGGCAGCTTGCAACTCTTCTTCAAGCTTCTCGTTCGCCTTTTGTAAGCCCTTGACTCGCGACTCTCTAATATCAGAATCATATACGCATTCTCGGTCGTATTTCGAGCAGTTGACGCAAACTGGCTTTTGTCCATTGCACTGCCTGATGCGTCAGTCCAGGATACTTATGTTGACCTTTCTGAAACCACACCTTTGCCTTTCGTTTCCGACATTCCCAGCAGGCTGATTTGATGATTCCAGATCGCTTCGACACAGCTCGCTCAATCAGAGTCCTCGGAAGAGCTGTACCTTCTTTTGCAGGGGCGGCCCTGATAGGTCTGTATGGCAATGCCATAAGTGAGTTCGTTGCGAGGCGTCACTGAGTCAATCGTAAACTTTTCGATTATGTTTGATGTTGTTCAACTGTGTGACAGGACAAATATGTCAGGGGGAAGCTAAGGGACCAAAATAGGGGTTCAACAAATTATTCAACGGTTATGATATCATAAATACAGCGGATAAGGGTATCCGGAAACATATCCAGAAATGGTGATTGGGTGAGAAAATTCCAGCCTCTTCGTCATTTTAGCAGCACTACTGGACTATGACGTGATAATCTCAGAAAAAATACTGAAATATTGAAAAATTATGTTGAAATGGAGCCACGGGAATAACCCTGCTTACGTAGCTTCTGGAGAAGGCCCTGTCTACTCATCCCTTGCTTAAGACCGTTTCTTCTTAATCGACTTGCGCTCCATAGCAACCGCTCCAACAATGCTCAACAGCGCCAGTGCCAATGGGATATACAGCGTCTGGACAACAGCATTCTCGTAGCCTGACAACACGCTCTTCAACCTATTGGGTCCAATTGACTCCCTCAACTTAGATAGACCCGCTTCTTGAATATGGGTAGTGTTAGTCCCCGGCGCAGCATCCTGGATTTCCTTTGACAAGCGGTCTTGGAATAATGTTGCAGAGGCGCAGATCCACAAGGCAGAGCCCATTCCCGCACCAAAGGTGATGACTGCACCACCGAGAGACACATCTTCGATGGGGAGAACGGCTTGTAAGGCTACTTGGGGACCTTGAAGACCGAGGCCGACTGCTAAGCCGAGAAAGGTGAGGAGGCCAACGGCCTTGGCGATTTGTTCCTCAAGGTCGAGGGTGGTGAGAAGGCCGGATGCGATGGGTGTGAGGACACTCGTAGCCAACATGAATGCTGGTGACTGTCAGTATTGGTTCAAAGAGCCGAGAGGAGACTTACGGTAATAGTATCCGATCCATGTAGTTCCAACACCAGAAATGATGAACGCGATAGCCAGGCCGCCGACCATAGGTAGTGCAAGCAAACCTGCCTTTGTAGGTGAATACCCACGTACGCCCTGGAAGTAGATAGACATGTAGTACTCAGTCACGGCCAAAACTCCCTCACAGCACGCCCCATACCACATCCCTGCGATAATACTCCTTTGCTTCAAGATCCTTGGCGGTAACAGAGCATTGTCACCTTGACGATACTGCAAGTATCCAAACGCCACGAATAGAAGGGCGCAAACAACAAGAGGAAGGATAATCTGCCAGCTTCCCCAGCCAAACTTTGTCCCTCCCCATTGCAGTGCCATGAGGAGGAAAGTAATAGCCGGTACAGCTAGCAACGTGCCGAAGAAATCAACCTTCTTGATCTTCTCCTTCAGGGTAAGAACAGGTGCATCACTACGCGGAGGCTGTTCATGAACTCCATAAGCCGTTAGGACAAGACACATAACACCAAGCGGCAAATTAACACCAAAACAAGCCCTCCACGAAAACGCATCGATCAACACACCGCCGATCGTCGGCGCAGTGATAAGTCCAACACTCTGAATCGAGCCAAAGAAACTATTGGTAATAGCCTGTTTGGATAGTGGAAAACATTGACGAAGGAGTTTGAAGAGACCGCCGTTGATGGCGCCTCGTCCTAGACCGCTGACTGCGCGACCGAGGATGAAGATTGCGGAGGATGGTGCGAGGGTGCAGATTAGAGAGCCGACTTCGAATGTTGCGATGCCGATTAGGAAGACGGCTTTGATGGAGAAGAGAGTATAGATTTGGCCGAAGCTGCTTTGTCAGAGGAGATGTTGTTGGGGGATGAGGGGCTTACAAGAAGACAAAGGCGCTGAGGGTCATGCCACTAGAAAAATGTCAGAGCTGAGATCTCGAAGTCGGGAAGGATTGGGGTCGTACTATGCAGCTGAGTACCATCCGATATCCGCGATGGTTTGGAACTCATCTGTGATGCTGGGTACAGCGACAGCGACAATGGTGAGGTCCTGGTGAGTGAGCAAATGACTTTGGGACTGAGGGGGGTCGTTGTATGACTTACAAGTCCGCTGAGGAAGCATGCGATTGCCATTGAAGCCATAGTCGACCAGAGTTTTGGACCGGCGGGATAGACTATGTTCTCTTCATCATCGCGAGGTTCTTCTACCTCCAGAATGGAGGTCGGCCTGGATTGTTGAGTGG
Organism: Fusarium sp. NRRL 66894; assembly: GCA_014824365.1. NCBI lineage: Eukaryota > Fungi > Ascomycota > Sordariomycetes > Hypocreales > Nectriaceae > Fusarium > Fusarium sp. NRRL 66894. The sequence goes on along the minus strand of JABEEQ010000303.1, from coordinate 93,071 downwards.
CCTCATTCACTTCAATGGCGGCTGGGTTGGCCAGTGGTCGTTCAGTAAGTACTTCAGAAGCCATGGCGGTATGCTGTAAGACGATGAGCTTCAACTATTTGAACCCGTGAGATCACACTTGGAGTTCAAAGACAGGGCAATCCAGGCTTTATGTCTCATTGTCAACTGAAAAGGATCTGCGATGTTGAGATGCGCTTATTGCTGACGGACGCGTTTAATCTTACACCATCTGCACCGGCTAAATAGCTTCATGACGTGTTTGGGGGGAGATGGAGGGGTTTTGGGTATCTTGATTGATGGAATTCCGGATACTACTGATCTTGGATCTGATTGCTGACGAACCGCCCAAGATTCGAGGGTTAGAATGTTTGGCCTGAGACGTAACAAGTACGCGTTTGATGAGGCGGCTGGTCACTATTAACGTAGGCTCTATAGTCATCCAGCGATCCATCTGTAGGTATTGAGGATGGTCACTACATACATGTCGCAGAGTGTACGCCCTGGGCCTCAGTAAAGCTTTGTTCCCAGGCAAGCCAGGCCCTGTAAGTTGAGACACTGTCGACCCTCAGTGGGGTACACCAACTGGGGCGTTTCACTCATGGACATGCGATAGCCTGTTCCAAGGCCACGACCCTTGATGAATCGAAGACAGCTAGGAATGAGTTAAGTCAAGATCCTGATGATCCTGTGCTAAACTAGACTGTTCACTACAATAAAATTCGGCTCTTGTTATCTCTACATCCTCGGTAATCGATGCTCAGACCATGTTCAATCAGACCAATAACGGTGATGCCGTGGCCGGAAATATGCTGACCCGGGGAAGTTGGGTTGCTTGGTCAAATCCCCCGGAAGCACAATCTCAGCACGAAACATCGACAGCAATTGATAGCGACACAACGTCGCTGGCGATTCTATCGCATCGCCAAAATGTCTCTCGATCAAAGAATCCAGATCTGGCTCGGCAACATCAAAGAATCCATCGAAGACCCATCACCAATTCCCGAACCGTACCGCGATGTCCCGTCGAATCCCATGAAACGCCGGCGAGTCGATTCACCACCGCGCGAAACAAGACGAACGCTCGAACCACGACCCGGCAGTCCGGGATACAATCTTAAAAAGAAGCACGCCCAGTATCCTCCTCACATCGAAAAGATCATGATCAACATGGTCAGGAGCACTTCGTACCGGGCCCCTAAGAAACGAGCAACCTCCAACAACAGAGTGTCCTCCGAGTCGCAACAGCAGTATTGTAACGTTCTTAGCTACGCTACAGGGAAGTCTGAACGGTGGCCCATCGAAAGAAGAGTCGAGCCAGTTCTCGAGCCCGCTACAACGCCATCCCGTGTATCCTCTGCGCCGACATGGGAACACCTACTCCAACAAGAGATAAAGGTCGAACCGGACACTGAACCCGTATCATGGCCAGAAGTAAAACTCGAGCCCGTCACAGAACCTATGCCTATGCAATTACCACGAAGGATAAACGTCGAGCCCAATATTCAACCCCGACCGTCGCCGTTAACGATCCTCCTCAAACGCACCAACGACATCTACGCCGGTCGCGGTATTCTCCCCTCCCAATTCCGACCCATTATGGCTGCAACGAGCCCGGTACCTTCATGGAAAGACATGGCTTGGGCGCGAGGCGGTCATGAGAGCGATGTGCACTACTGTACTCAGCGCCATAAATTAGGCGATGCACCTGGTCCCGAAAGTGTTGAAAAGGTCATGTACCAGACTTCTTTCTGCACCAGAGTTGACGCTATGCCGAACGAGTGGAATATGGAGGTTGTTCAAAAGGTTCTTGAGCTTTCATTCAGGAATAAACATACCTGCAGGAGGCCACAACTTGTCGATTTTAGATGCAGGTGAGTACTGCTCCTCCGTCACATTGTCAATACTGATCTTGCGTATTCAGCGCCGATGGTGTTATCATTCCAGAGTACCATACGAACCCGGACAACCCGCAACCCCCCGATTTCTGCGTTTACATAGACCCAACCTGCGACAAGATGCCAACTGCCATCATTGGCCTCCAAAAGAAGCTCTACAGAAACATCTTCAACCACATCGACCTGAGGTCTCTCCAATACCAGCGACCGATAGCCTTCCACATCCACACTCTACCGCAGAACACAGAGCGCGAGCTCCAGCGCGTGCGAACGGCCTTCGCCGCGCATTGGGGTTTTCTCAAACGCCTGGTGCGATTGAGAGAGAGGGCTGATATCAGATGGCCAAATTGGACTTTTATAGACCATTCAACATATGACCTTCCCGAGTTCCTCCCGGGGATCATCATCTACAAACACAACTGGTTTCTCAGCGTTTCAAAAGCCGACGAAGAAAATGCAAGGTTCTATGGAATCGGCGATACGGCGAGTTCGATGGGTGTTTATAAGATCGTGTATGCGCTGCAGATTCTGCAGAATTGGGCCAAGACGGTGTATTGGCCTTGGATGCAGAAGCTTGTGTTGAGGTGGCCTTTGGATGAGTATGGAGAGGCGAGATAATTGGTTTTTGTTTAGTGATACCCCTAGATTGTCAGGATACCCTTTTTGCGTTGGCTACGTTACTCTACTTTCTTGTCCGATATTTATTTATGGACTCAGTGTAAGGTCTATTTAGTCGAGTATACAATCTCAGATACTTCTTCCCTCGTCAACACCTTGCCAAACGAGAACATTACATCTGTCATGGTCTTATCGATGATCTGTTCAATCTGCTCGTCGCTTGTAACCCCGACCTCTTTCAACGTACTCGGCAGCTCCGTGACTTTGACCAATCGAGCGACGCAATCTCCCGCCTCCGTCTCATCCCATCCCAACGTCTTATTGAACATCTTCACGATCTTGGCCTGCGCCTCGGGGTTTCGCGCCTTGGTGTATCGCAGCACAGGCGGAAGCATAATACAGCTCGTAATACCGTGCATAACTTTTCCAACACTACCGAGCTGATGACCGATCGCATGACTGGCGCCCATGTTGACTCTATAAATAATAAACCCCATAAGAGCCATTCGACTTCCGGCTTGACATTTGCTCACGCCGTGAACAAGCTCATCTTCGCCTTCTTTTCCTCTCCCCAATCCCTCTTTGTACTCAACTAATCCCTTTGACAAGTCTCGCAGTGCTTTTTCACACCATTCTTGTACGTCCGGATATTTCGCGCATTCAGGATTGCATAATGTCTCAACGCAATGATCAACAGCACGTATTCCAGAGCTCAACCACAATTTCTCAGGCGATGTCCTTGCGACCCACGGATCCATGAGGATTAAATCCGGCGCACCACCATCTTGAAGTGAGAAATGCTGCTTTTTCCCAGCGCTGTTTGTACAACTCGCTGTATGATTCCATTCTCCCGCTGATAAACTCGTAGGTACAAGAATCAGATTCACGCCATCTGCTTTCTTTATTTTATCCTGCGGGGCGACGCCTTTTTCTTGATCAATAAGACCTTCCATGTCTTTTTCGACGAATCCGTTAGGTAGGGTAGCGGACATTAGACGTGCGACTTTACAAGCGTCGGAGTAGGAACCGCTGCCGACACTGATGACACAGTCTATATCGTGCTCTGTGATGCGGTGGGCGATGTCGATGACATCTGCGTATGGAGAGTGAGAGCCGACGCCTTGTTTGGCGGTGATGAGACGGTCGCCAAGAGCTTCTTTTATATCGGAGATTACAGAGGTGTTTTTGGCGAGAGCTTTGCTGTGAACTAGAAGAATACGCTGGGAATTCCATTGTTTGAGTGCGGAGAGGATATCATCTTTGCTGTGAGAGTTGAAGATTGCGTCGGAGCCTGGGCGATGGCCGCCTTCGAGTTGAGGGATGCGATATGGTTTGAGCGAGTCTGTCATGGTGAAGTCGCACAACTACGTGGGAGGTCTGAGAGATTGTGAATCTGAAGAAAGGTCTTTGTTACTTGGAATAAGAGTAATTGAGCTTTGGGACGTTCGGGCAAAAGTGGATTGGTGACGTCTTGATTATGACGCTTTGCCGAGTTCCGAGCCACTATTCCCACTTCTTTGCTGTCTGTATCTCGATTGTCTACTATGCTATATACCGGTAGCGCCATATCGCACCTTGTGAGTACATTCCCTTGAATAGGAAACACAGACCAATACTACAAATCAATATATCTAACCTCATATTCATTCCATATCTATGAATGCTAACACAAATTGTCTATAAAACCTTACTTTACCGTCAAGAGCTCCATTTGGAATCCGAAGCTTTACTTTGTCGTTGCACCTGGTACAACATGTGCTATCGTCTTTACAAACAAACGCATGGCGAACCTTAGAATGTCACATTCTACTCATATCGTCGATTCGTCGTGCCTGCGATCACTACAAAACGCGCAACTGTACCCGATACCAAAGGCCGAGGCGGTGTTGCGCCTGTGCGGACTCACGGCCATTGCGCCCAGATGGACGTTACCCACGGTATATCGATGGCACTGGATTGCAGCGCCATGCGCCAAGCTATTGCGAGGGTTGCCAGAAAGCAGAGATAGAGGCTGGTATGCTGCCATCGGCGAGCAAGACTTGTGCACGCTGGAAGAGGGGGTTTTGTCTTGTTACAAACGGATCATAGATATGTTGTATGTGTCTGGATATCCGACCAGAGTCTCACGATGATCTCTGTCCAATGTATGTCGATGGCCTTGGGTGGGTTTACGGTGCGACGCTATGACGATTCTACTGTCAGGGCAGCAAAGATATACGAGAGATTGAAGCCCAGTGAAGGGAGGACCAGATATCTAGATTCATGACTTGTATTACCATAAAGAAGCCTCACTACAATGAATCCCCAGCATTACCATGGCCTCTCCGTTCATGAATCGGGAAGCAAATGAGCTGAGCGAGGTTAAATCGATTAAATTCACATAAGATCCTTTACAGACCCAGCAGTACCTATCCAGAAACCTTTATAGGCCATCATCTTCAGAATGGGCATTCCGCTACCTGACACCTAATTGCTCACCTATATCTCCTGTGTTGAGCATCTGAACCCGACCAGTAAAAGTTGTCAGCTGGATCATCGAGTAATGGAATGCTAACACCGTACATTTCTTTGACCTTGAAGCGCCTGGAAACCCTGAACGGTGCATCCTTCCACAACTCAGGATCATCTTGGTCCCAGGGCAAATGAACATCAAAGCACTCCAAACGCCCCATCACACACAGCGGCGCAAGCATGCCTCTTTCCTTCTTCACAAACTGCGCTCTCCCGTCACCAGATAGCCAAACCACGATCCGCAACGTCCGCACATGCGATAGTTTGATGAGCTTAGCGCAGGCATTGTTCCACAGCGCTTCGGTCTCGGGGGCTGGGACATCCAATGTAAAGTCCCAGGCTTGAGGATGGCTGTCGTAGTACTGACTCACACCACCAAGTAGGTGCCATCCGACTTCGATGTGTTGTATGGAAGCAATGTGCTGCTTGGGAAGCATTGTGTCTAGCGATGTGAGCGCTGACTTTGAGCTTGCCTGGCCAAAGCCAAAGCAGAAGGTGTTATCGGAGTAGAGGTACGAGATGGACTCCATGTATCTAAGGTGGAATCAAGTCAATATTGCTTCATTCTCTGGCAGGGCATATATGTCATTAATCTGGGGCATACATACGCTGCTCGGCAAACCAGTGGGACTCTCAAGAGTCCTATCTGCGGCGACCATTAATAACCGTTCAACTCAAACGCAGATTGCCTCAGTCTGCCACGATAAACAGTTAGGTGCACCTTGTGATTGCCCACGACATGGCGCCAAATCTGCATGCGCACCTCTGGCGGCAGTCGGCTAAACAGTAATGATTTTGATTGCGCCTTTTGGAGCGAGCCGGTGGCAGAGAATTGTTCTTCTAGCGATCGCGTATAAGGCACACTCCAGTCCCTGGGGTCAAATATGGGCTTTTGTTCTGCCGCGTTGTCTATGTGCGTATCAGGATGCAGCTTCTTGTGCATCTCCTCAATCTCGCGCGGCGTCAAGGGTTCTTTTGGGAGTTTGGCGCCACGATACTTGTAATTGGAATCGGTGTTTCTCCCAAATAACCGTTTCAGAAAATCCATGGTATCGGCTTCAAATCTGACTATGAATGAATTGAGTGGGAAAGGGGGTTTGTCACCTCAGCGTGGTGTGTAATTGAGTGATGAGGTTATGGGGGTCGTCTAATATTATGGCGTGGCTTTCCTTTCGACAAATCGTCACCAAGATACAGGTAATAAAGTAATAAATAAAGGCGCTACAATGCTATATAACAGTCCACCGGTCAATGTGGTCTTGTCTGCCTGGGCCGTAATGGGCAGAATGGGCGGCCTCAGACTATGTAAGTGTAATGGCTGACGGTGCAAAAGGCAAGAAAAACGCCCAGCCAGAAGTAGAGTCATGCCTCCAATTTGAGTAGCCGAAAGCACTGGGCTGACTGGAGGGAGCTAATCTCGGCTTCGGCACGTTAGCGTCAGATTGTGGTTCCGCGCTTCAGATACTCATTCCGCCCTTTATCAGTACGCAGTAGACACTTGCCCAAGCAGTCTGCGATATAAGACAAGAAAATCTCGACCCAGTCGGTTTGCATGCAAGAAACGTGCGTGGAATAGCTCAACAATGACAGCCAGACAATTCCAGAACACGCAAACTAATGGATGATCAAGACCCTTTAGCTGGCCTCAGCGACATTGACTGGTCTAATCTCGAACACGCTTATGGTCCAGCCGATAACGTTCCTCCGCTTATACGAAAACTACGATCTTTAGTTCAAGAGGATCACACGTGTTCGCAAACAGATCTGAGCCATAATGGTACAGTGTCTTACTGGATGTTCTATCTTGGTGAGGGCGAGGTGCTGGCTCATCTTAACCTTGAGATGGCAGAGAGCTAAGCCCAGTCGACTGGGCTTAATTTAGGTGGCGCTGTACATGACATTGGGTTGGATAACCTCCGGCCCCCTGGATGAAAAATATATATAAAGTAACATATTTCAGCCGCCGACGATAGGAGCTAAATTGGAGGAAACTAGCTTTCGAATTACTACTACTAATACCTACGGGGATTAAAAAGACAAGTGATAATCAGGCTAGAAAGAACAAGACAAGAACCATATGGGCGTGACGAGATCAAGGCAATTATTGACGTAATGTATATATTTTTAGCGTATAGGGCCCTCTAGGCAGTGGCCTACCGGGCGTAATAGACTTATGTGTATGTGTGTGTGTTTGTGTGTATAATGAAGATTTGCAGCAGACCGCCTCTTGACCAGCAACTAGTACAAGGGAAGCTTGTATGCATCAAAGTCATATGTCCAGGTATTAAGTGACTTTTGATCGTACACGCACCTTTGCGAAGAATTCTTTCCGGACCAGAGGGGACGAAGAGGCCAGCGGCAGATGGTGTCAATGTCGTCAGTACCCTTCAGGGTCTTGGGAGCAACACCCTTCTCAACCCATTCAATAACAGTTTGCAGTGTAGTTTGGGGCCAACCACCACCAGGCTGGTTAGAGTTACTTCCACAGTGGGCTCCACCAGGGACGAGGAACAGTCTATAAAAGTCATCCAGAGCAGCCACGCTCTCATTGTAGCTCTTGTCGGGAAACATGACGTTGCGCACAGAGTCATAGTAGTGCACTGACGAGCCAGCCGGGATGGAGTCGTCTGATTCGCCGTGGACATGGATGACCTTGCCGCCTGCAGCTTTGAAGTCGCTGAGATCAGGATAAGTTGTCTGAAGAGAGTCTGCGTACTTGTTCTGGCCATACACCATCCACTCCTTAAGTGTGTCGTAGGTTACGTTATCCAGGCTGGGAAGGGTGCTCGCGTTCTGGAGCAACAGGTAGCGTTCAACCCACTCACCGCCGAGACCGCTGATGCTCAACCCCCAGCTCTCGGTTTCTTCGTCATAGGCGGTGGCGAGATCGGAAAACGCAGATCCAGGTCGATAGTTGAGGTAAACGCGTCGTCCCTTAGAGTCGTGAAGGCCATTCAAGAACGTTTGGACCACAGCGACACTTTCTGCGGTTACGGTCCCATTCTGAGCAGGGGTAGATGGCCGAGAGAACTGACGAATGCGTAATCCGCCTGGTCCACCACTGGGACTTGAGGCTTCACAGGAATAGGGTGTCCCGATTGTGCTGTTGAGGTTGAAGTTCAACTTGCACAGATCCGAGCGCGAAACAATGCCATCCTCTCTTCCGTCCAGGACATCGCATGCAGATATAGTCAAGTTCAAGATCTTTTCCAGCTCACACGAAGATGGGAAATAATCCAGAGTCTGTTCGATGACGTTGCCAAACAAGTGGTTAACCTGCTGTTGACCGTAACGGAAGGCTGGGGCACCAATGGCCGCGCCATCGAATTGATCGGCAAACCGCTGAACTTGACTCCAGCCCTCACGACCACCTTCGGAACAACCTTGGTAGTATGAGTAGACCTTTGAACTTTTGGAAACGTTGTACAGATTTCGGGATAATTCCTTGCCGAGTAGCGCAAGCTCGTGGTGTGCTTGATAGCCAAACATGTAGACGCTCTGCCAGTTGATGGTACCGTTGGCTAGAAGGAATACCTCATCCCATTGTGTGTTGAACGATCCAAATCCTCCATCAGTAATGCCAGAAACGGCACCGACAATCAGTCCAGAGGGAGCATATTGGCCTGCCGAGTTAATGGCAAGACCACCGCCACCGGTAGATACGTAGCGGTTCTCGAATTTGCCTGGAGAAGGAAGCCAGTACGAGACGTGGACCACATCATCGGCAATACCATCGTGTGAGTAGGCAAAGGTCAAGTTGCAGTAGCTGGCGCTGGCAGAGGGGTACCACTCGGACTGAAAGCTGGCATTGGAGACTAGGCTGGTCTGAATCGACGACGAGTCTATGGTGATACCGGATAGGAAGTCGTCATCGGGAAGAGCGGATTTAATGTAGTCGCTGGAACATATGTCTCTCAAAGACGCGGCCTGCACGGCTGCCGCAGAGAGTACGGCGCCGAGGAACAAAAAAGTAGAAGACATGGAGATTTAGAGTATCGCCAAGACAGGTACAGGTCAAATCAAATACTGGTTGATAGAAGCGACCAACGCTTAAAAGAGATTGAATGGTCGATATCGAGACTCCATTGTTGAGCTATCATGCAACTTATAGTTGAATCTCAGACGACTCTCGGGACAGCCCCACAGTTGAGCCTCCGGGGAATATGGAGGCTTAGCATAAACCGCCGGGCAGATTCAAGTTAGCTTGAAACGAATCAGGGCCGATACATGTGGCGAGGAGTACGTAATGCAGTTCAAAGTGATCAATCTGGGTTATTATTCTTCAAGTCAATTTTAGTTACATTACACTCCAAAGTCTTTAAATTCTACCCTCCTACAGGCGATGTGCACATCTCATTGGTGGAATCTTCATGTTGCATCCACGAGGTTTATCATCATAGATATCTTCCCCTCGAGCGAATACGTTGCCCTCGATGTCTTTTGTGAGAAATTTAACCTGTCTTCTGTAACTGACTGTGCCGTCCTGCTCGGAGATGACTTCCAATTCGTGTTTTATCGGAATAGCGAAATAGCGTTTCTCTTCCGGTGGTACAACCGCACTCGCAAGTCCGACTGGGTCATCGGTATTGTCAAGTGATATATCATGTTCCAGCTCAATAAGACGTCTTCCAACTCTATACAAAGTCCCCACGTCAAACAGACCCTCCTTGGCCGGTCCAAGCTGTCCCAACCAGGACAATGCCGTATGACGAATTTTCAAGTCTCGACACTTGAGGACAATGAAAAACAGCATTGGTAGCCAACTCATTTCGAAGCTGAAGCTCGATTGTGGTATGCGTTGGTGACCTGGTGCTGTCGATAGTAGAAACGCTTCTTCTGCCAATTTTACAGCATCCCGGAAAATATCGAGATGCTGATCCCACCACATTTCTGTATGCGAGCTTTGCTGTTGGATATAAATATTGGCCATTTTGTGTTTGAATCGCATTCCACATATGGCGTATTTATCCGGTGTTGCAGATGGGGGGAGTGCACGCTCTAGATCATTCATCTTGAAATCCCATTCATGCAGCAATGTAGCCAGCGCAGTCCTGTCATCATTGCCATCGTACAGGCACTCCATTGTCCGAACCATCAGATCGTCAATCACTGTCTGCGCTTCTCGAGTATCGCTAAACTTTGAAGGCATTGGTGTCTCAAATCCGATAAGCTGCGGGAGACGCGTAGGTCTGACACCGCCAAAGAAAAATGGAGTTATACTCAGACGTCGGAATATGGGAACGAGATACTGACACATCCATCCCGGACGTGAAGAGTTGTTAAGTATCATGATACCATGACGGCAGTGCTGCAGAGCGGCGTCGAAGTTCCCTTGTAGATACTCGATGCAAATGAAAAGGACGCAGAGTACTAGTATCATTTGCTCGTCACTGGCTGACTTGACATACTTTATAGCCGAGTTATAGTGATTAACAGCAAAGGTGCTGCCGCAAACCTGCCGAGTGATACGAGAGCCTCTGGCAAATTCTTCATAAAGCGAGCTGATAGACAGAACAGCATGGCGCATGGTGGGCTCAAAGTGGCTGAACTGCATGACCAGATGAGTCCAGAAGTAAGAGTCTGTAGGACCCGAGAGAACTGGCCCAACCATTTCTGTGAAGAACTGGAACGCTCTACCTTCTTTCTGGTCGCGCGCAGATAGTTGGTTTGGTCGGTACCACGTCAGGCTATACTCAGCGGCCGTGCCTTGGTAACCGCCACAGACCCGGCGCGACGATACACAACGCTTACACGAGGGCTTGCCTTCGTCGCATTTGATCTTTCGGGCTCTTTTCTAGTAGTCAGTACCAAGTTTACCCGGAATAACTAGCGGGAGCCAGGGTAACGCACTTGCAGGTCCGGCAGCCCGTCTTGACATGGTGGCGAGTGGTCAGTAGAGGCATGTGTGGGGCTGTACCGAAGGAAGGATTGTACGTGATGGGCCGAGGTTGTTATTTAGACAGTAGAGATAGTAAGAATGTCGAGTCGAGCGGGCAACTCGTTGGCTTTGACGAGAAAATAATTTGCCATGACAGATTGATAAATGGATCCCGGTTCGTTTCAGGGAGCATCCTGCAATGACGATCTTACTGTGGGGCTGTTCCGAGCTTTTTGACCAATAATAGTGTGGACCTTATTAGACAAATAGTACGGAGTAGCATAAGTCCTGGATCAACTACAACAGCTGCGTCAATGAGATGTTGTCCGCGAGTTTGTGTTGCATTGTTTCAAGTGGCAGCGATGTTGCAACGATGTGCTACTTCTATCTTAATCCAATCGTCATTCTGATCTTTCGCAATATTACAGCTGAGAAGCTATCAAGGAAGATATCACTAGTACACAGTTTGTTAGTTTATTTATGTCAAAATTTTCACGGAAGGCAGTACTAGAAGTTGAATTCGAGCTTAAGATACATTAATAATACACTGAGGTGTCCGAGAGAGAAGATCTCTTAGTCAACCAAGATGTCCTTTAAACCGCCCATCATTCCAATAAGCTTCTCTTTAGCCAGCTCTTTATTGACCTTGTTTATCTTTTCCTGGATCTCGCCTCGACTCCTGGACAACTCCTTTGAAACTTCTTCCCACGATAAACCCTCCTTCGAGTTGACTACTTCATGCTTCAAATCGAAACCCGCCTCACGGCCCTCAGCCAAGTGCACGTTGTGCAAAACACCCTTCTGTTTCCGGATCTGGCCGCCAATGATAACAGTTTCAACCTCTCTTACTCCAGCATGACGGACGATAGCTGTCAATGGGTCATGATCAGCTGCACAGCTGATGGAAGGAGAACTCGTGTCGAAGATAACCAGGTCTGCCAACTTGCCCACTGCGATAGACCCAATGTCTTTATCCATGTTGATCGCGCGGGCTGCTTTAATAGTAGCCAGGTTGAACGCTCCCTGCACCGTAGCCCGCATCTTCTTAGGATAGTGACCTTGTGCAAAGGTCTTTGAGTTTTGCATTCCTCGATCACTCGCTAGTGCCATTTGCATCTGGTGCATCATGCTGACTGGACCGCATGAATGACAATCAGCGCCGAGGCACGTCAAGGGGAGATCTTCTCTGAAAGCTACGGGATCTGCACCTGATGCCATGGAGATTTCGGCATCGGGGGTTGAGACAATATAGGTTCCTGCTGACGTGAGGAGAGACGCTTGTTCTGGTGTTGTTCCATTGCCATGAGTAAGGAGGATTTCAGGGTCAAGAAGACCGCAGGCGTGCAATTGCTCTGGGACTCGAGATTGTCCTATGCATATGTTAGCGTCACAATATTCAGCAGAGAGAAGTCAGGTTTTGCTTACCCTTGGAAACCGGCCAGTGCCTGTAGTGGCTGGTAATTAGCTTCACTCCAGCCTCTTTCACGTGATTGAGAGTCTCAGAAATGACTTCCTCTGGCAAGAAGTAACTGTCAAAGAAGAAGCCCAATTGCACTCTCTCGTCGCTCCCAAACGGCGCCTTTGCAGCAAGAGAATCCATCTGAGGCAGCAACCACTCAGGCTGAGGAGAACGATCAAGCTCAAATGAAGACTCGGTCCACTCAGCAGCACGAAGAGGCATGACGCCATGGCAGAAGATGGATCTTATACCAGAGACTAAAGTCGCACTCAAAGCTGCTGGGCCGTGTTCAGGGCCAGACGCCCCGTGTGCATTGTCAACCACGCAGGTTGTCCCAGCGTCAAGCGCTTCAAGACATCCAGCTAGCTGGCCCCAAAAGATATCGTCTGGAGAGAAGTTGAAGCTTTGGAGGTTGGCTAGTATCTCATCAGCGATTTGTCTATGGGTCTGTTAGGAGTGCACTGACCTTCAAGCATGTAGTCCAGCATTGTCGAGTCGCCAAGTCTCCCTTTCAGTTGGCTCTGCCAGATATGATGATGGGCATTAATTAATCCGGGCACAATTATCTTTCCATGGCAATTAATAATAGAGGCATTTTCTGCTTCAATATCATGACCGATCTCAACGATGCGATCACCCTCAATCAAGATGTCGGTGTTTCTAAGAGCAATAACGTTGTCTTGCGCATCATGCTGCAAGACGGTGCCATTTTTAAGAATAATTCTAGCTTCCATGGTAGTAAATCTTCAAAATCAATGCCAAAAACAATTGTCATCATTGGTGTCGTGCGTGCTGACTTTCTTATACTCGTCATTAAAAGTTCGGTCATCGGTGTATTCAGCGGATATAACTCGGAAGATCGGCTCTGCAGTTCGGGGACATCGGTTGATGACGTGTATCTTACCCTACACCAAGAGCAAAACATAATATCGGAGGCACTTTGTACCGCCTGCAAGCGTCAATTATGAACAAAAGATACAGAAATTGGTCACAAGGTCATCTCTTTGTCATAAATGCTTAAATTTGCCAATATACAACATCACTGTTGTGATTTGTCCGTGGAAAACACTTAAGTGCCCTGCTCAGTTAATCTTCATTGGAGATGTACACAAACAGTGATGCGTCAGAGGAGAGTATCGGGAACAACTGACAGACCATGTTTCTATTTGATGTCTGGTTTATAAAACACATGACTTTGCTGCTAGGTATAATATGCTTTCAACTGTTACCGTTCAGCTTGGAATCGCCGCAACAGCCATATTCAGGCAGGTAAGGATGAATAATTATCCACACGACACTCAGCTCTTTCTGTGGCGCGAATAGCGCGAAATCACATTCATTGGCCCAAGCTCCAACCCCACCAACGTAAGAAACGTGGCACTCATTGAATCACCAATAATACGATGCTGGAGCGACAAATGAATCACTATCCAATTGGGCAATGCCGTTTCATGCAGCAGCACGTTTTGAGCTCGATGATTAGTAGATCTGGATCATGATCTATCTCCCAAGTGGTGAATTCTCTCCCTCCCCCCACGGATCAAACCGTATCAAGCCATCATCAAAACGGAATGGCTCACTACCAATTTCGCAACCCTCACGTGTCGGCCAAGCCCGGCATCAAGTCAAACCGGCACTTGACTTTTATCACTAGACGAAAACAGGCTAATCTATTGTCCTTTACTCTAGCCTAGAAGCATTCGAAGCTTTTTCGAAGCCATCTAAACGAAAAATGGAGCAGAGCAGCATTCATTCCGGAGTCTTTACTCCAATTCTGCTTTTCAACGCGCCAAGACCCAATGGGAAAAAATGATGAGACATTCAGGGTGAGAGTGCCCCCTCCCTTTCCCCCCCAGTTTCCCAACTTCCCTTAAGCCGGCATTCCCCAGTATCCTCAGCTCATGCGGGATATTAAATCAACGCGTGTTTTACTGAATGACAGCTCGCGTTGGGGGGGACTTGGGCCTCAGTGAGACTAATGCGCATCGAACGGCCCGGTTACGAAGAGATCTTGTGGCGTTCGAGTCAGTGTAGCTCTTGACAATTTCGTATGATGCCTCGTAACCGACAAACTCAAAACCAAAGGTCCAGGGAGACATCCCTGTTATGGCATGCACGTAAGTCAAAAAACAACTCAATTGAGAGACCCAACAGACCTCATCAAACTTACCGTTGCATCGGGAGTCGAATCATGTCATTTTGACTTCTCCAACATGAACTTGCTTGACCAATGACACCATGAACCACGACACACCTTTGTAAAACACCAAGGCCAAAGGAGGCAAGCATCATCAGCCTTGTTCTGCTAAATCAGGTTGATAACGCCGATGCCGGTCGATAGTGCGGTCTTGGTACGAAATTAAAGGCCCGAATACCACAAAGGCCAGCTAACCCGAGTAAGCACATTTGGAGAGCTTCCCACGCAGTCTCCCACGCGGCCAGACCTATCATCACAGACCGGGAGATCGACTTCTTGGCAGTCACTAAGCTTAATCAAGTGAGGTCTCACAGCGGGCGTATTGTCGGTCCGATCTCCACCTCCTCTCCACAACGGCCTCGACGTTCTAAGCCCGTTGAAGTTACGTCCTCCCTTGGCGTTGGAGACGAATGATGTGAGTGGTTCAAAGTTGGTGGGGGCATTTGTAGCTTGTTTTATGGTTCTTCCCCAGACTGGTCTGGATTTCACCACACGGCTAAGGCGATGCCGCGGGACAAGAATTTTCGCACAAGTTGGGGTTATGGAGAAGTGGAGCAGCCCCTTGCTCTCTCAGTGCTTACACACGGAGTAGAGTTTCCCCCTCCACATTGATCTCCAAGTTTTTTGCGTCTGGGGATTGCGTTGGGGAAGTGGGTAGGGTTGCAGTAGACTCCAGTAGCTTGAGTTTATCGCGCCGACACTGGTGACTCCGCAGAGAAAAAAGCTAGCTACTCAAGCAGAAAAGCTACTCTACTGGAGACAGAGCTAGCTGCTGGTGTGGAGAGGTAGGTCAAGTCCGGGGGCGAAGAGATTTGTATAAAGAAGAGCATGAACCACCGCGAATATCTTCTTTTTCATCATCACTCTCCTCTCCATCATCTGATAGACAAGAACATCTTCTTCTTCTCTTATCAATTCACACTCATCACAATGGCAGGAGGAGCTATCCCCACGGCTGCACCCCAGCTCGCAGGCGGCTACCTGACCGGTCGCGCGCTGATCTACCCCCTCTCCCTCGTCATCTCCCTCTTCTTCCTCTGGGGCTTCTCCTACGGTCTTCTCGATGTCCTCAACAAGCATTTCCAAACCGTCCTCGGCATCACAAAGCTCGAGTCCACTGGCCTTCAGGTCATGTACTTTGGCGGTGGTTACCTCCTCTTCTCCCCAATTGCCGCAGAGGTTCTCAAGCGACGTGGTTACAAGCTTACTATCCTGATGGGTCTTGCTCTCTACTCTCTTGGTGCTGTCCTGTTTTGGCCTGTTGCCAAGTCTGCTGATAGCAACGCCAATGGTCGCGCTGTCTTTGGTGGCTTCTGTGCTTGCACCCTCGTCATCGCTTGTGGTCTCGCTACTCTCGAAACAGCCGCAAACTCTTATGCCGTTGTCATTGGCGCCCCAGAGTCTGCATCTGCTCGTCTTCAATTCTGCCAGTCTTGGAACGGTGTCGCTTCATTCATCGGTCCCCTCATCGCCTCCAAGTTCTTCTTCTCCGGCGAGAACCAGAACAACCTCACCAACGTCCAGTATGTCTACCTCGCTGTTGCCTGTGCTGGCGCCGCTGTCGGTGTTCTCTTCTTCTTCGCCAAGCTTCCCGAAGTCAGCGAGGCTGCTCTTGAGGATGACCAGGCTGGCCACGTCGCCCAGGGTTCTATCTGGAAGCAGTTCAACATGTGGTTCGCTTTCGGTGCTCAGTTCTGCTACGTCGGTGCCCAGGTTACCATTGCTACCTTCTTCATCAACTACGCTCACGAGAACGGTGACATCACTACTGCCAAGGGTAGCACCATGCTGAGCTACGCTCTCATCACCTTCACTGTCGGTCGATTCGTCGCTACTGGCCTTGCTGTCATCTTCAGCCCCGAGTTCATCATGGTTGTCTACTCTTGCTGTGCCATCGCTCTCACTGCCTACGTCAGCGCTGCTGCCAAGGGTCTTGCCAGTGTCGGTATCCTCATCGCCGTCTTCTTCTTCGAGGCTCCTATGTACCCCACCATCTTCGCCATGGGAACCAAGAACCTCGGCCGCCACACTCGACGTGCTGCTGGTATCCTTGTCATGGGTGTATCAGGCGGAGCAATTTTCCCTCCTATACAGGGAGCCATTGCTGATGCCAAGGGCACTCGTGTCTCCTACATCGTCCCTACTATCGGCTTTGTCTACGTCCTCGGTTACGTCGCTGTTAACTGGGTTCGCGGTGGAATGAAGATCATGGCCCCCAAGGCTGAGGAGCCTACTGTTGATGAGATCACCTACGATAACGAGAAGAACGATGTCATCGTTGAGGAGCGCGAGAAGAAGAACCACGAGATGGCTTAATTGGATCAAGATGGATGAATATATAGAAGCGTTCTAGATGGGCGGTTAACGATAGATACCTGGTGCAAAGATACACCATGAGAATCAGAATTTAATGTTTTATGATCAATACATGAATACTTCATTTAATGTGACCAATATGCAATACTTTGACCGAACTGTCTACCAGTCCGGCGAAGCTTCACGCTCTTCGGTCTTGACATTAGTCATGAGCGCAGGTAGGACATCGCGCGACATGACTCGAGCCCCACAGAAAATGGAAGGACAACGTCCCAACCATGATGACTCTACCGCTGAGATTGATTGGCCTGATGAGATGCCAGATGTTCCCGAATCCTGGGAAAAGAATAAACACTTATGTCGTTTCCACGAGGATCTGAGCCAGAGACTTGTAACACCAAATTCAACCAATTAAAAATACCAATCGCATCACCAAATGAGCTTTAAATATAGAGGAAAATACATTGAATTAGTTGTAACACATTTAATTAATATTTGAGCAATTATCCGACCGTAAAATCATCTCAGTTTTAGTGTTGGGCTGCTGGCTCGTGTTAACCAAAAGCCACCAAGACCCCGCCAGGCTCGTTATGATCTCACGACTGTGTTTCTCTTGGTGTCGCCAAATAAGCTTCAATCTATTATCTATAATACCTTCAATGGAAAGAGAGAACATCAGTTCAGTAGTTCAAAGTTTGTCCGCCCGTAAACTCACCTTAGATGTGGCGCTGAGCCGGAGTTCACTAAATTCCTTTATCATCGACATCGTGATAGCCTCATTTGATCTACCCCCAAACCGCCTCCGATTGCATCACATAAATTCCAGTGGCGGTCGAGTTCTGGAGTATACAGATCGGAATTATTTACTTACTCAGTTGCGATTTTCTGAGGGCTAGTGTATCCTCAGGCGCAGGAGGTTTGCGACGCTGTAGAATGGGTAAGTTATAGCTACGAAAGTTCTGCATTCCATTGCCTGCCCAAATCGCAACCGCGCATCCTCTTAGTTACAGTCTGGCATCTATTGTCTTCTGTTGGAAGAGATAATATAATCACAGGGCGATCATTCCCAAAGCTATCATTAAACTTACACTCTCAAAAGCCACCAAGTAAATATTCATACCAATTCATCATTCTTTCAGTAGTTACGGCTTAATTCAATACTCTATCTTTAATTTGAAGTCTCTAATATATTTCTATTACATTAAGGAAAGAATTAATAAAGGTAATAAAGAGCTGGCCAAGCCGAAACTCATCAGGATGATGGACGGTTTGCAAGGTATCCTGGCAGAGAGACCCGAGATTTGCCTGTTGGCAGAATATTTGTATTATTAGTTTATATATCCAACCCAACACTTTTGATTCATAGCGGTCCAGGAAGAGTCTGTGGACAAGGGTGAGTAATGTATCTGCCTATGAGCTGGGCTTTGCGTAAAGTCGCTACGCTCCTGACTCGATCTACCACATAAAGAACTAGACCTCTACCCCTTTACCCCTGCCTCTTCGCTAAACCGGTCTGTTGAGGCTTGCACCTTGTTTGCCGCATCCTTTGCAACGATATCCTTCAGCCTCAACTGGCACTTTATCCCTTGGGCCAGTGCAGGGGCAATACCCAAAGGACGGAGCTTGAACGCAGTAATATAGCAGCTCTTTCAAGAATTCGGGGCATTCAATGACTAGCTCGTCAAACGCATCTCGGATATCTGATTGCCCTCCCGCATCGCGCAGTCTGTTCCTTGCAAACTCCAATGCTGGGTCTCGGAGACCTCTTGAGCTTTCCGGAGTCAAGGTATACACGAATGGGATTGAATGGAGAAAGTCGTCAAGGTCTAGGCTCTCATCCAAAGACCATGAATATTTCTGAGCGGATAGATCTCTAAGCCCTTTGATGTCGTATTCGTCTCCTAAAGCATACATTATCGCATGAGTCGATAGAGCTGCGGAGCTTAATGGAGTGTCGTTTTCGGTTGTCCCATTCGTGTTGGCAGAGTAGTCGCCTGTATATAAATAGTCCACCATAAGCTGTATCATGTCCGGTTCATGAGAAGTTAAGTCATATGTACCAGAAAATGCCTCCTTTTACCTGTCAGTCAACGGCTGTCAAGCCGGTACACTAACTCAAAGCTGCTCACCTTGAACTGACCAGCGCATGCTGCTCGAAAGACTGGAGACTGGCTGCAGATGATGATCTTGTGAACCTCGATATTTCGCCCGTTACATGCCAAAGTGAAGTCGGTAAACTCGCCGGTCTCGCGGGCTCTGTCGGCTCAGTCAACTGTGATCTCGGATCTAACGACTGGGTATTCGTACTGTACTATACGTGCTCTTGTATCTTCAAAATCCATGATGGCGAAATATGCACAAAATACAACACGAAACTTGAACAACAAACACAGAATGAGAAACAAAAGAAGAGAAAAATGGCCACCAGTTCAAACTTGGCAGCTCCTACCTTTTTAATGCCAAACAATGACGATGTGCCTGATTCATGAGTGGCCTCATGATCCCAAATTCCTGGTATTCGAGGCTGGATTTGGTTAGTTATCAGATCTAGCGTTGCATCATGGCGCCACTGGCAACAGCGTTCACAGCAATGACATTTGTCACAAGCCACAACGAGCCACATATATACTGTGTCGACTGTCTGAAATGTTGCTTGAACTTCAGATGATTGGTGGTAAAGTGGCAAAAGTCAACCTGTTTTCTATATAGAGATGGGCACTTGTATTCCGCCCTGGTTGATGTGCTGCATGATGCAGGTGAGTAATTGGAAGAAGGTGCTGTGAATCAAAGCTATAAACTGAATGCTAGAATGCGCAGTGACTAGCGAATATAAACGTCTTCCCACTCTTCATCCTCAGTATTGTTATCCTGCTGCCGTTCCCGCTCCCGAGCCTTCAACTCCTCCAGGATACGGCAGTTATGACACAAATCGACATGAAATTCCTCTTCATAAACCTCAACTCCATAGCATGGCTCCTCGGTGTTGATGTCGTCAATCTGCGTCAAAGGGCCGCGGCCACGTCGACCGCATGGCGTGACAGGTCCATAGGTAACAAGTGCACTTCTACTACTGCATCTGTCACAGACTTCGACGGTCTTGGTCTGATAACACATAGCTTGATGTCTTGATTACAAGTTAACAGCCTTACGTACGTAGAGTAAGAAAATAGATATACTTTAGAGCTGAAATGTAGGGACCTAGGGATAACGGACTGAATGTCGTAGAGTTTTGCAAAACTTAAAACTGGACAAACCATCGTGACTGTATAGTATGGATATAGGCAGGAGATGATCTGATCCAGAGCACTTGGGTTGAAAGCGGAAAATTGCTGTTGGCGTCATACTCGTGAGCCATCCAATAGCAAGGAGACACGGATTGTTATTTCAAGCATTGCATAAATGGCCTGCATATAAATTGAGAATCCCTGCGCGAAAATGTCCAATTGCATGAAATACTAACTGTGGCGTTTGCATCTTTCGCCCGGTTAGATAGACAGCCTGATGTGACCTGTCCAGCAAAGTCCAGCATATTCGCTTTCTCACGACCAACCGGGTTACCGGATCATGCTCATGCCATACCAAAGTGCAACATTAGGTTGCATTATTTGATAAAAACACCACCACGAACACCGAGAACATAAGTTCTTGAATCCAATAAGTGACAGAGTTCTTGTTTCGCAACTTGGATAGGGCTACATAAAATGCACACCAATTCGCATTGCTGTTACTATCGTAATAATTGTATAAACCTACATCCTACTATTGGGTTTGTCGGATACCTGGAGTTGACTTGTAAGGCTCTTAGACATTTGAGGAGATGTACCTTGCAGCGTGGTGATAAGACCTTGATCCAAAGGATAAAAAGATTGGGATAAGCCTAGGCCAAGTTTAGGAGGCATTCTGACGACTCTTTTTTAGCACCCTGATTTAGAGCTTGAGGTTTTCTGCTCCTGGAGGGCCGATGCTTCTTTCAGCGCGAAGCTCCATCCCTCCACCTTCGCTATTTCTGGTGCTCCACGGCGACTGCATACAGAATAAAATAATCTCTCATTATTAGACAAAGCTACTCAGAAGTCACGTCGTCACAGCCTTCTGGGTTAAGACACATGCCAAACAGGATGCAGGGAACAATTATTTCTCCGGCTTGTAATAAAGTTTATGACAACATCGGCTCGCATTACCAATGCCCCAGCGCAGCTTTAGTCTGTCGGACTGTTCACTAATCACCTAACTGAGCGGCCTAACCAACTACGTTCTCCGCAAGGGAGGCCGAGATTGATTGCATTTTCCATTGAGTCCCAGCGAGCACTTAGACGCCCGCAGCCGGCTAGACTGTGAAGCAAAGCTTTATAATATTACTAAAGCCTCCGAGGAGAGAATTGAATGGTTATCAGTGGCTGAAATGATGACCAACCGCTAGATCAAATAGAAGTCTTATAAGAACACAATGTAATTGAGATTTTAGCCATTGCTCCAGTTATCTATCCATATTACACAGTATAATTAATCCTTCCAACATACTCAGCTAGCCAAGGAGCGAACCTGGCCTGCACCGAACCTAACAAACCCCTTTTATCGTCACACCGCCCTGTGATTGCCCCATAATGTCGAACAAGCCCACCGTTCTTATTACTGGGTACGCTCGTATTTGAGCTTGTGCACAGACCGAGACTTACTGACATGCTTGTAGTTGCTCAGAAGGCGGAGCCGGTCATGCTCTCGCTCTAGAATTCGCAGCTAAAGGCTACCGAGTCTTCGCTACCGCTCGATCTACCAAGTCGCTTGCAAGTCTTCAAGAAAAAGGCATCGAGACATTGACACTTGACGTGACTAAATCAGAGAGTATATCTGCTCTCAAAGATGAGATCACGAAGCGAACGGGAGGAAAGTTGGATATTCTGTTCAACAATGCTGGAATGAGTAAGTACCCTGATTCAATTGCCAGTGAGAAAGCTTACTGACTCTTCAAGTGTACGAGGCCCCGGCTATTGAAGCCGACAGAGAGCAAGTCCAGAACATGTTCAACACCAACGTCTTTGGACTCTTCGACATGGTCCAGGCCTTCACTCCACTCCTCCTTGCATCCGTCGCTGGTTCAAAAACGACACCTACCATCATCAACACAGCATCAATCGTCGCACGCGTGCCTTACTACTTCACCGCTCAGTACAACGCCACCAAAGCAGCAGTAGCTTCTTACTCCGACACTCTACGGCTTGAACTTGCACCCCTTGGCATAAAGGTAATCACTTTATACATGGGGGTAGTAGCAACGAAGCTTGTATCAACTGACAAGAAGCTCTTGTCACCCGACAGCCTGTTCATCGATGCTGAGGAAGGTCTTCGTGAGAGATCTAGACTTCATCTGAAAAATGGTACAAAACCTCAGGAATTTGCACGGTTGGTGGTGGAGGATGTTTTGAAGAATAAGACGGCTCTTGGTAAGGGGGAGTATATATGGCAGGGAGCTAATGCGTATGTTGTTTGGCTCCTTAATGCGATTGGATGGAGAAAGATCTTTGATGGGATTTCTGAAGGGGGAGTTGGGCTGACCAAGGATGTGAAGAAGGCGATTTACAAGAGGGCTCAAGGCAGTCTGCCAAAGGCTAGTTAGATGGAGCTAGACCGTAGCGATAGGTGGTCTATAGTTCGTAATAATAATGTTTCATTCTACTTTTATACTTCGAAGACGAAGTTTAAGACCAAGCCAGGCAGGTCTTTAGGCTAACTGAAAGTTCATGCGATAAATTAGTTAATGGCAGCGAGTGGAGCTGTATGCAAAAGCAGGATAAAGATGACCATGGAAGACCGCTGTATCTTCTGCATTTTTTGTTATCTGAATGTTTACCTCTCGCCTGAGAATTCACAGGCATGTATTGAAGTGTAACAATGAACCAAAGTATAACAAGAGTAATAATACATTCGCAACATCGCTCTAACAAATCAGACTACGATCTAATACTTCTAAATATATCTGCAACCTTTCCAAAGAGCTTCCGTAACGTGGCAGGCGTCATCATAGCATGATCAGGAATAACCCGACGTCTTTCGTCCAGTTCATTCCCGAGAACCTCTACCTGCCTTGGCGACAACAAACCGACCTCCTTGCCCTCTAGTATTCTTCCAACACCCAACACACGCTCGATATTCTCAATCAGACTCACTGAGACTTCACAAAAGATCATTCCCTGAGTGCAAGGTCTCTCAAGAGGTCGGCCGCAGACTAAAAGACCTGGAACAGGATCGATAGGGTCAATGGCGATTCGTTCGACGCGTGTGGTGATGTTATCGAGTATAAGCTCGTAGATGGTGATGAGTTGGATGAAAATACTTGTGATCATCAACGCAATTGGGGTAGGTAGTGGTTCTGACGTGACGGTAGGCTGGGGTAATGAAACCTGAAATAGATTCTTTGACTGCTTTCGAAGTTGCGACGACAGATGACATGGATGGAGTAACTCCATCGGTTGTGAATCAAATAAGAGTTCAGGGCAGTGTCGAGTGTTGTAGAGCTTTGTCAAGATGAAGAGAAACTCTTGAGCGACTTTGATGACATATTCTGCCAAGGTGATGTTGTCGATGAACAATGGACCGTGTTGATAGATCATTATGTCAAAGTCGAGTATTTTTCTGTTCCTCTTTATCGCTTCGAGACGGACGTGTAGACCAAGGTTTATTGTGGATAGGTCGGACATGAAATCTCTAGGTTCGGCGTTGCGTGGGTGATGTGTAGTTAGGCAATTGCTCAGAAGGGAGAAGTTATCGTTGATTGCCAACGGTAATGTTGGAGTTGGGGACATGCCGGTTGTGTATAGGCTGGTACTGAGGTCCAGATCGGTATATAATGGAGTATTTGTGTAGTCCAGATCGCCGGCTGTGTTCCACGATGTATTTGACTGATCAAAGATGTCTGTGAATCCCATATTCCACGATGCTGCATTTACATCTTGTATCGTCGTGGTAGGGATCTCTGGAGGGGACGGCCCCGGAGATAGCATGCCAGTCCATTCAAACGGACTCCAATCATCCATGAAAGAAGCATTTTGTTGCAGTGGAGGAGAAACTGATCGATTCGGTGCATTGACAGGTACATGTTGGACATTTGATGTTGAACCTTTGGCAGGTTGCTTTCGTCGCGGTCGCCCTGGGACTTTCTGCTGGCCTATAGCACAATGTACACCCAGCATAGTACATCTCGCGCATTTCTCATCACCAGGCCTTATTCGCTGGCACCGAGATTTGCTCTTCCTGCAGACGTCGCAGGAGAAGCGTCTCTGAGAAGGATGGGGTGCGGAGGCGCCCATCATCAACACGGCGTATATCGGTATAGGAAAAGCGGATGAATGCACAAGTACAGTGGATGCAGATTGAATGGAAATCGGATTGAAGGACAGAACCAAAGTCCGTCGACCTTGGAAAGAGTGTGCGAGAATGCCTCTATATACGAAACCCTCCGCGGAAGGTTTCGTAGATCCATCCAGGCTAGTCTGTTTTTGAAATTGTTGATTAGTATTCGCTCCGGCACTTGGCATCCACTCTTGATAACACTTCCGGTTGGGGATAACTGCCGTGATTACATTGGCTGCCCGACCTCGCATTTCAGCTTCGGACTCGCTTGTCTGACCCCAAGGGGTTTAGCTTTTGAGGATGCCGTGAGGGAGACGGTCGGACTCCTCGCTCCTGATAATGAATGGCGTTTCCGCAGGGTTTTCACTACAACGCTGATCCATAACTTTAGTCTCCATATCTCGGTCCGGAGGGTTTCGGATTGCTTTAGCCAGTGAGGCTTATGACGCCTTGGGTAGAGATAGTGTTGGCCTTTTGTGTTGGTGTAAATGAAAGCGATTGTCTCCCTGTTATTTCCTGTTCACCTTTCGTTCATTATCGCTCGTTATTACTCAATTCAACTTGTACCAGTGTCTAATTATCGCTATTTCATTTACTTAATTCTCAACCGTAACAATGAGCGTCAATTCCTCCACCACCGAAGACGGATCCATCACCGCCACCGAACAACCTCCCCCAGCCCTCATCGACAAACACCAAATCGAAAAGACCACCACGACAACACAATGGCATCTCGCACCCGAACTCCAAGCCATGCGCGACAAAGACGAAGAAATCGGCCAAAAGCCCCGTAAACTCGGCGTAACCTGGCAAAACCTCACCGTCAAAGGCATAGGCAGCGACGCAGCCTTTAACGAAAACGTCGTATCCCAATTCTACCCTTTTCACCAGAGTGCTAAAGATGCTCCTATGAAGACTATCATTGATGGCTCTTACGGTTGTGTCAAACCTGGCGAGATGTTGCTTGTTCTTGGACGCCCGGGGAGTGGGTGTACTACGCTCTTGAGTGTTCTTGCGAATAATCGTCGGGGTTATGAGGAAGTCACAGGAGATGTTCATTATGGTAACATGTCTGCTGAAGAAGCTAAAGCTTACCGAGGACAAATCATAATGAACACTGAAGAGGAGATCTTCTTCCCCAGTTTGACAGTCGAAGCAACCGTCGATTTCGCCGCGCGGATGAAAGTCCCCTTCCATCTCCCCCCCGGTATCAAGACCCGCGAAGAATACGCCCAATTCTACAAAGACTTCCTCCTTCGATCCGTCAACATCTCCCATACAGCACATACAAAAGTCGGCGATGCTTTTATCCGCGGTGTTTCCGGCGGAGAACGCAAACGCGTATCGATCGTTGAGTGTCTTACTACGCGAGCAAGTGTCTTCTGTTGGGATAACTCTACTCGCGGTCTTGACGCCAGCACTGCGCTGGAGTGGGTTAGAGCTATACGAGCCATGACGGACATTCTTGGACTCACGACGATTGTGACGTTGTATCAGGCTGGCAATGGGATTTATGAGCATTTTGATAAAATTCTTGTTCTTGATGAGGGGAAGCAGATCTTTTATGGGCCGCAGAGAGATGCTGTTCCGTTCATGGAGGATCTTGGATTCGTGAGGGATTCAGGATCGAATAGGGGTGATTTCTTGACAGGTGTTACTGTTCCGACGGAGAGGCGCGTTGCGCCTGGGCATGAGAATACCTTTCCTCGTGATGCGGATGGTGTCCGCGCTGCGTATGTTCGGTCGGTCCTCAAGACGAGAATGATTGAGGAGTGTCAGCGATATCCTACCAGTGACGAAGCAGCTGAGAACACGGCCATCTTCAAAGACATGGTATTTCGCGAGAAGCAGAAATTCGTACCCGCCTCCTCCCCCGTCACTGCGAACCTCGCCATGCAAGTTCAAGCCGCTGTTACGAGACAGTATCAGATCATGTGGGGCGACAAGTCAACGCTCTTCATGAAGCAGGGCGCAACTCTCATCCAGGCTTTTCTCGGTGGCTCACTCTTCTACTCTGCGCCTGATAACTCAGCTGGTCTTTTCCTCAAAGGCGGTGCTTTGTTCTTCTCAATTCTGTACAATTCGCTCTTGGCGTTGTCAGAAGTCACGGATTCTTTTACGGGAAGACCTATCCTCGCGAAACATCGGTCTTTTGCACTCTATGACCCAGCGGCTGTTTGCATCGCACAGGTCGTCGCTGATTTACCCATTTTGGCTTTCCAAGTCATTCAGTTCGGTCTTGTTCTTTATTTCCTCGTTGGACTTAAGACTACTGCCGGTGCGTTCTTCACGTATCTCGTCACCAATTACGTTACCGCCTTGTCAATGACAGCCTTCTTCCGCTTCATCGGCGCTGCTTTCCCAACCTTCGACGCCGCTACCAAAGTTTCCGGTCTTTCTATCGTTGCGCTGTTTGTATACATGGGATACATGATCATCAAGCCTGAGATGCATCCCTGGCTGTCTTGGATATTCTGGATCAACCCCATGGCTTACGGCTTTGAAGCTCTTCTTGGGAACGAGTTTCACGATCAAGAGATTCCTTGTGTAGGTCCGTATCTTATTCCCAACGGCCCTGGATATACAGATGGAATTGGGGGCCAGGCATGTTCTGGCGTTGGTGGCGCCGAACCCGGTGCATCATACGTCACGGGCGATGCTTATCTATCGCACATGTCATTCAGTCACAGCCATATCTGGCGCAACTTTGGCATCAACTGCGCTTGGTGGATCCTTTTCGTCGGTCTCACTATCTTCTTCACATCGCGATGGAAGCAAGTCGGCGAAGGAAGCCGAAACCTACTCATTCCTCGGGAACAACAGCACAAGTCCAAACATCTCTTGCCCTCCAAGGACAGCGAAACACCGACTGAGAAGACGCGCGCTGAGAATGGATCTGGAGCTTCTGATGGGGAGGTTGATACCAACCTCATGCGCAACAAGAGTATCTTCACTTGGAAGAACTTGACGTACACTGTCAAAACCTCAGACGGTGACCGGGTACTTCTCGATAACGTGCAAGGCTACGTCAAACCCGGTATGCTCGGTGCATTGATGGGTTCCTCCGGTGCTGGTAAAACAACTCTCCTTGACGTCCTCGCTCAACGCAAAACAGAAGGATCGATCCATGGATCCGTGTTAGTCGACGGACGACCTATTCCTGTGTCATTTCAACGATCAGCTGGCTATGTCGAGCAATTGGATATCCACGAGCCTTTAGCAACCGTTCGCGAAGCGCTCGAATTCTCCGCCTTGTTACGTCAATTTCGCGATGTACCCACCGAAGAAAAGCTGCGCTATGTCGATACCATCGTTGATCTTTTGGAGCTGAATGATCTCGAACATACACTTGTCGGTCGTCCTGGAAATGGCTTGTCGAT
The DNA here is from genome assembly GCA_014824365.1 of Fusarium sp. NRRL 66894. Taxonomy (NCBI): domain Eukaryota; kingdom Fungi; phylum Ascomycota; class Sordariomycetes; order Hypocreales; family Nectriaceae; genus Fusarium; species Fusarium sp. NRRL 66894. Next base: position 65,470 of record JABEEQ010000303.1, on the reverse strand, counting down.
CGAACAACGGAAACGTCTCACCATCGCTGTTGAGTTGGTTGCGAAGCCCAGTATTCTCATCTTTCTCGATGAACCGACTTCTGGACTCGATGGCCAGGCTGCTTACAACACGGTGCGCTTCCTTCGAAAGCTCTCAGCAGCTGGACAAGCTATCCTGGTGACCATCCATCAACCATCTGCACAGTTATTTGCGCAATTTGACACGCTGTTATTACTTACTAAAGGTGGGAAGACTGTGTATTTCGGTGATATTGGAGATAACGCAGCTACGGTGAAGCAGTATTTCGGCCGTTACGGAGCTCCATGCCCACCTGAGGCGAATCCCGCTGAACACATGATCGACGTTGTGTCGGGAGAGGATGGACCGTATAAGGATACAGATTGGAACCAGGTTTGGCTACAGTCGCCGGAACACGACCAGCTCACGAAAGACCTGGACCACATGATTGAAGCAGCAGCGTCTCATCCACCAGCTGTCAACGACGACGGTAACGAATTTGCAGCGTCGATGTGGACGCAGGTCAAGCTCGTAACGCATCGAATGAACGTCTCTCTCTTCCGAAACACGGAGTACATCGACAACAAATTCGCCATGCATGTCAGTCTTGCGCTTCTGAACGGGTTTACGTTCTGGCAGATTGGTGATAGTTTGACGGATCTTCAGCAGAATCTGTTTACTGTGTTCAACTTTATCTTTATTGCGCCGGGTATTATTGCCCAGTTACAGCCTCTCTTCATCGACCGAAGGGATATTTACGAGGCGAGGGAGAAGAAGAGCAAGATGTATCACTGGGCGCCGTTCGTCACTGGTTTGATTGTGTCGGAGGTGCCGTATCTTCTGGTTTGTGCGCTGTTGTATTATGTTTGTTGGTATTTTACTGCTGGTCTTCCGACTGGTGCTGGACATGCGGGCAGTGTCTTTTTCGTTGTGGTAAGTTCTTCTGTTTCTGGGGTATCTTGTGTATTGAAGCTAACATGTCTTCAGGTCATGTACGAAGGTCTCTATACTGGCATTGGTCAGATGATTGCTGCGTATACTCCAAACGCCGTCTTTGCGTCTCTCGTCAATCCCCTGGTCATCACCACTCTCGTCTCATTCTGCGGCGTTATGATACCGTACAGCCAGATCGTGTCATTCTGGAGATACTGGTTAGTCCTACATATTTCTCCAAGCTATGATAGCTCGAGTATCTGACTGTGATTGTACAGGATGTATTACATCGATCCCTTCAACTACCTCATGAGCTCGCTCTTGATGTTCACAACCTGGGACAAGCCCGTCCACTGCAAACCCCACGAACTCGCCGTCTTCGACCCTCCGTCCAACACCACCTGCGCCGAGTACCTGTCCGAGTATCACAATGGTATGGGCAAGGCTACCAACCTTCTCAACCCGGATGCCACCGCCTCTTGCCAGGTTTGTCAATACACTTCAGGCGAGGATTATCTCCGAACGCTGAACCTCAAGGGAGAATACTACGGTTGGAGAAATGCTGGTATTGTTGTGGCGTTTGTGATTGGTATCTATGGGCTTGTCTATCTTATGATGAAGCTTAGGACTAAGGCTACCAAGAAGGCGGAGTCTTAAAATGAATGGATATAGATTGGATGGAAAGGTTAACTATATTAGAATGGTCGGAATGGTGTGCCCTGCTACCTCTCTTCTTTGTGTTTTTCTTGCTTGCCGACTTTTGGTCGCAGTAGTTTAGTTTTAGATCTTAATTATTCTGGGTAAATTACTGTCTCAACTGGGTGAAGCTGTTACTCCAGTCTTTCGTCCTGTAAATTACAGCGTAACCTACCTCCAGCTGGGCCTGTCCACTAAAAACATCCGCTAGTTCAGCTTTTCGCAGTGGTACACTTAGCCCCCACTCAGCCGCGGCGAAATTACGGCCATTTCGCCGAAAGTCTTGATCTGTTAGACGCCTTCAACCTCAGACATTCGCCACAACTGGCATGCGAATAGCGACAAATGTTCAAGAAATGGCCTTTATTTCGCCGAATTCGCAACCAAGAATTGAATCATCGATTTATGTATATCATGATGGAACTGCTCTATATAACTGACATGAAGACCAGGGTCTTTTGACTAACAGCATCAAAAACACGCAAGTCCTCAAGATACCTGTTTCGACTCTACACAACTGAAACAAAGCCCGCTCAGCCATCTTACGCTCCGAAAAACTGCAAATATGCATTACACACCCCGTGAGGTACGGAACACTCTAGCCACCGGACGTTATTGATTCTAACCTCTTCCTTGCAGGTTGAGAAACTTCTCTTTTCGCAGGCTGGTCGTCTTGCGCAGAGGCGCCTGGCCCATGGAAAGAAGTTGAACCACCTCGAGTCTAGTGTAAGTTAAAGAGTCTCCGTAAACGAGTATAAAAGCTAATTTCTCAGGCTCTCATTGCCACGGTTCTGCAAGAGGTATGTCCCGTCCCCATAATACCGGCTGTTTTTCTTGCTAACTTCGCAAGATCATCCACAACGAAGAATACTCTGTCGCCGATCTCATGAAACTCGGAAAAGGGATTCTAGGCCGTCGACATGTTCATCCTTCTGTCGTGGGCACGCTCAAGCAGATGCAGGTCGAAGGCACTTTTGAGACAGGAACTCATCTAATCACTATCCATAACCCAATCAACACTGATGGTGGCGACTTGAAAATGGCTTTGTATGGAAGCTTCCTTCCATTTCCTACTGGGGACTTGTTCCCTGCTGTTAATGAAGCGGACTTTCATCCTTTGGCGATGCCAGGTGCGATCCGTCCGGCGGACACTGGAGACATCATCCTCAACACAGGCCGTGACCGAGTGAGACTTACCATCACAAACAAGGGCACTCGGGCAGTTCATGTAGGTTATTGCACGCCTAGATACGCCCTCTATCATGCTAACGTGATGTCCCAGATCGGCTCTCACTTTCACTTCATGGAAACCAACCCCGATCTCGACTTCGACCGCGAAAAGGCCTACGGCTACCACCTCGATCTTTCAGCTGGAGAGTTTCTCCGCTTCGAACCCAATGAGGCGAAATCCATCACTCTGGTTCAAATTGGAGGCTCAAAGGTCATCCAAGGTGGGAGTGGTTTTGCCAAAGGTCCGGTCACCCGTGACAGCGTCCAGAAGATCTTGCAGCAACTGCAACAGGCGGGTTATCGACACTCGCCTGAAGCGTTGGAGGAACAAGAGGCTATTCAGCCGTGCTCAATTAGTAGGGAGAAGTATGCCTCTGCTTATGGCCCCACGACAGGCGATCTGATTCGTCTTGGGTCTACGGACCTTTGGGTCAAAGTCGAGAAGGATTATACGTTTTATGGCGACGAGTGCACGTTGGGCTGCGGCAAGACCATTCGTGATGGCATGGGAGCTGCAAGCGGCTGCGCTGATGCCGATTGTCTCGACTTGGCCATCATCAACGCTGTCATCATTGATTGGACTGGCATCTTCAAAGCCGACATTGGTGTCAAGGACGGTGCCATTGTCGGCATTGGAAAAGCTGGTAACCCAGCTACTATGGATGGTGTTTCTGATAACATGGTGATTGGGTCGAACACGGACATAATTGACGCTGGAGGTAAGATTGTTACCGCTGGTGGAATCGATACTCATGTCCACAATATTTGTCCCCAGCAGGCATTCGAGGCGATCTCATCCGGTGTGACGACTCTCTTTGGAGGCGGTACCGGCCCAAGGTACGTGTCAACCCCTCAACACAAGTTCTATTGTTGGTACTGACATAAACAGTACCTCATCTACAGCTGTCAATGGCACCGCGAGCAAGAAGTACATCCGACAAATGATGCAAGCATGCGATCAACTGCCCCTCAACTTTGGCCTCGTCGGAAAGGGCAGCGACTCCGAAAAGGTCGGTCTTCTCGATCAGATCAAAGCTGGCGTTATCGCACTGAAGCTGCATGAGGACTTTGGCTGTACACCATCAACAATCGACAACTGTCTGAAGTAACTTATCCCCAACAAGTGCCATATGACGAGGTAAAGCTGACTTTGCATCGATAGTGTCTGCGAAGAACAAGACATCCAATGCCATATCCACACCGACGGCCTCAATGAAGCAGGTTTCCTCGAACATACAGCAGCAATCTTCAAAGGGCGCAGCATTCACGTCTATCATGTCGAAGGCGCAGGCGGCGGCCATGCGCCCGATGTGATCAAACTAGTCGCGTATCCCAACGTCCTCCCCAGCAGCACGACTCCCACGATGCCTTTTACAACGAACACGATCGACGAGCACATTGACATGGCCGCCAATTGTCATCGCCTGTCGAAGGATAATCCTGATGATGCCTCATTTCTTAAGAATCGTATTAGGGAGGAGACCATTTCGGCTGAAGATATTCTTCACGATATTGGAGCGATTAGCATCATGTCATCGGACTCTCAAGCTATGGGTCGATCCGCAGAGGTGCTCACGTGCACTTGGAAGGCAGCACATAAGAACAAGGTCCAACGCGGACCGCTGGCTGAGGACAAGAATACTGGTGCAGACAACTTCCGTGTCAAGCGATACGTCAGCAAGTACACAATCAATCCTGCGTTGACACAAGGAATCAGCCATGCAGTTGGTAGTGTTGAGGCTGGGAAATTGGCGGACTTGGTGATTTGGGACCCTGCGGAGTTTGGAACGAAGCCATTCCAGGTTTTGAAGAAGGGATTCATTACATATGCACAAATGGTAAGTTCATCTTCCCCAGCATCTAACGACGGTTACTAATATCTTCATCCAGGGCGATCCCAACGGAGCGTAAGACACCCCCTGTCCCCCGCAATGCTTTGTTGCTAACCTTTTGCAGTGTCGCAGATGTTGAGCCTTTGATCGGCCGACCGATGTATGGAGTGAGTATATACTTCTGGATGTCTGTTTGCAAACAAAATCTGACCATGTTACCAGGCGCTGCATCCCGAGTCGAGCGTCATGTTTGTCTCTCAAGCAAGTGTTTCGCAAGGCGGGGACGTTCACTCGTACAACCTCAAGAAGCAGATCGAGGTCGTGAAGAACTGCCGAACGGTAAAGAAGAGTGACCTCAAGTACAACAGTGCTACTCCGAAGGTTGAGGTTGATCCTGAGACTTTGGTAAGCTCTTCATTCTATCGATGTTGACTGAAAGATAATGGCTAATCTCTATAGGCCGTCACCTGCGATGGTATGGAGCTCAAGTCTGAGCCGGCCAATTCGCTCCCTCTGACCAGACAATCATTTCTGTACTAGGTAGCAACTAGAATACACTTAGCTCAGAATTTGTTTCGGGCCTGGTATATAGTTCAATAGATAATATTTTAAAGAGCTTCATTCACTACTACATCTTGTGTTTTGGTCTTTTCCGAGCGAGCTTCTGTTTTGAGGTTAATGATCGTGTAAGCCACTAAACCTTTGAGGTGTAGCGGCTCGCTTGGCAAAGAAGCGCCAAAACAGGGCACTAATATACTGCGTCATAAGCAATGTCGACTGTGACTCAGCACTGTTAGCTTGTGGAATTTTCCCAGTCATGCAATCAAAATCTCTCGTACAAGAATCTCAATATCCGCTCCGTTCACTCGTCTGTGCCGACCTTCAAGTCTCGAGATGGATAACAGCGAAGCAGACGATAGCGGTGCACACAACGAGCCTGGTACCCGCATCTATCGGCTCCATAATAGACGTCGTCCTTGTGACCAATGCCGCTCACGCAAGGTCCGGTGTCAAATCGAGCATGGCAATCCACCGTGTCAACGGTGCGCGCAAACAGAGACTACGTGTACCTTTGTAGGGCGATCAAGACGCACGACACGACAGAATAGGACCAGGTCTGTCTCTAGTAGTGCTCATTCACCAGTTGTCAATCATGCCTCCCATGATGATACATTGGGTCTTGACAACTCTTTCGGGATAGGGCAAGTTTCTGCCGAACAGCGCTCGGCTTCTCATAGACCGACAATCTTCACAGCCACTCCTCCAGCATTCCCTCACGAGAGCGAGGTCCCGTATCATCAAGCCCCAACACTTGGTAGTGTCACCACTACAACGCAGTTGCAGTTCTCAAAGTCACTGGATGATATACAGGGACAGACATCAATCCTCCTGGGAGCCTCCTCCGAATCCGATCCCTGGCTACTACGCCACTGCCAGTTCGATGAGTATGGGCTCAGAAGCTTCTATGGTCTCCAGTTCCGAAACATTGGTGGAGTTCCAAACCGGCAGAAGATTCCTGTGCACTTTATCGTGACGCCGAAATTGACGGATGAGACGACTGTCGAGAAGATCATATCTTTGAGATCCAGGTTGAATGGGCTCATCCCAGCATCATGGGGCATTAGGCTCGTCAAGCTGTAAGCTAAACTATAGTGGTTTTTACAAGACTAAAGACTGACTCAATCCGCCAGGTTCTACAAACATATTTACCCTCTGATACCTGTCATATCTTCAACTTACTTTAGCCAGGAATTACTCAGTAACCCACTTCCTGGGCCGGATACCCTTGAACATGTTCCTTGCCATTTGCTCGGCGCTATTTATGGTCTTGCGTTAACTTTTGCCCGGAACGATGAGCATCTCTCCATTGTAGAGATGCACAACCAGTTACCCAGCGCAGACGTCTGGCACATTGTACACGAAAGCCTACAAGAAGAGCTTCGTAACCCAGATCTCAGTGTTTTGCAAGCAGGTCTCATGTACCTCCATACAACTCTGAATCACACATTCACCACTGCGCCAGATGCGTTCAAATGGACCTGGCTGGGCACTCTGGTAGGAATAGCACAGAATCTGGGTTTACATCTTGAGACTCGTATGTGCGCCGTCCCTGCCGAAGAAAAGCAGCTGCGTGCCCGCTTGTGGTGGGCTTTATATACTGAGGACAGGTGGTTGTCATTACTCATGGGTCGTCCTCCATACATTTCTGAAGATGAGTGGGACGTTGGCGAACTGGACGAAAATGATTTCACCATTCCTGTAAGTATTCCATGTACGGATACTGCGCATGCTGAGTTGACGAGGCCCTTTCGGGATATGGCTCGTCTCTCGGTGATTGCGCACTCGGTGCAGTCTTCCTTCTAGTAAGTTACTCGCTCCTTTGCTGTTCCGACACGACGAGCTGACATGCTCGCAGTTCATTGAGGGCTTCGCAGAAGCTTTCTGAGAATCTATCACTTTCTATCCAGACAGCACAGCCCATATTCGAGCAACTGAGCTTATGGCGTGCTTCGGTGCTAGCCCCAGAGTCACCAACAATAACAAGTAACAATGGCATGCTCAATGACAAGGCATCATATCCGGCAGCAATACTCGTCGCACACGCAACCTTGGTCACCTATGTATGGAGAGCGCTTCTACGACCCATCGTGCCATCGGCTGTACCGCCACTTATTGTCGATGATCAACAGCTTGCTGAAGCGTCTCTTTTTATGGAGCTTCAGCCGCATGATATAGAGAACCTCTGCTGGGATCTACCAGATCTCTCGCATCTCGAGTTACCACTAAGGAGCTCTATCGATGGCACTGGATCACACGATGCAGTCATTCAGAATCTTCACCAGTCTTCCTTGGCATGGGCTACGAGCCTATCAAGTCTCGTCAAAAACCTATCTCCCGCTCGATTCCATGAGTTTTGGTATTCTTGTGAGTAATAGCTCCCTGCGACTCAAATCTCTGTTAACAATTGTGCAAGGGTCGAACGTCTGCTTCGCCGTCATGTCAAGCTTTGCAATGGTTGTCTTTATCCAATCACCTACACAAGAAGCGGCGGCCAGGTCCAAGGAGATGCTGATGACTTGGCGTCAGATTGTAAGGGATCAAAGCAAAGTTTCTCCATTATTGCTGCTGACGTTGGCGCGACTCGATGGATACTTTGCCGCTGGTCTTTCTGACGTCTTTTCGCTGCCAGTCCATGTCGAAGCGGCGCTTTGACCTTAGCTTTTGGCGGAATCGGCGAAAGCCCGCTACATACGTCACTTTTTCGGCGAATACCTTAGCGAAGACCTTTCGCCGAACCCCACTACCTTACCCTAAGGTTTGCTGATTTATTATGCAAACTATCCGTACAACACGCCAAACTCCTTCACTCGATTTGAACTATTATTTACTTACACTCGGATACCTATGCACTATTGGAAGTTGACAATACTTAGTAAAATGGATCGTTATGTGGATTTACAGACTTCTTACGCCTCCAGCTTCTCGCCTCGAGATGGATGCCGTTGTGTCGGCTGTAGTTTCACCGGACCACGAACGAGACGATTAATACAAGGTCCACCCCCTTCTTACTCAGAAGTCATGGGATATCACCGTCGGAGAAACTCCAAACCTGTCAGCAGAAACTGGAAGAAGACCAAGTTCAGAGGCGTTATTGCTCGAATTTTCCGTCTGGATACATAAGTACGTTCCTTGCCCCCTCAAAATGTCGTCTTCAGTCCTTCTAAGACTTTTAGGATACGTACTACATGTTCCAATGAACCCACCGGACTACAATGGATTACGACCGCCCTTGCTATTCATTCACATATCAAAAGTAAACCAGAAGTCTGACTGTCCACATCGGCCGTAATCATATCCGGAAATCACTTTCAACGCTCCATGACCAGAACCACCAAGGGCCCGAGCTTCAAGCAAGATAACGCAAGCCCACTCTATAGTAGATTAGTTGCAGGTAATTAATGCCTGGTGTTATATGGGCATTAACCTGTCTAAGAAGATACAGAGACATCAGTAATACAAGAGGCTATAGGCTTTTTTTTTTTCAAAGGAAAATAATAATATCTTTGATATAATACTTTAAGGCACTCCCGGATTATTCATTCTCTACATTCATAGGCCATATGTTTCCTGTCCTTGGATCCTGTCGCCCAAATGGCGCAGCTGACTGTCTATACATTGAGGTTATGTTTGGGTTCGTGGTAGCGTCTGTGGTATGCTGATACTGCGCTGTTGAGCCAGATGGAGATGGGGAATATGACCTGTGCCGAGATGGTGAGAGACGCTGCTGACCCCCGGAGTGATGGAACTGCTCTGCAGCTGGGATATTATCTGGATTTTGCTGATAGTTTGGATTGGACATGTTCGTTGCCTGCCCATAGGGCGCCATGCCAGGCTGTGGGCCACCCATTCGCGGTGGGGTATTGTATGGTCCCATCGAGGCCTGTCCTGCGTTGTATGAAGGTCCTTGACGGTGTTGTTGCGTGATATTCCCCTGACCTGGACGCATATGCGTCTGAGATTGCGATGGCTGGCTTTGCAGTTTAAAGCTGTGAAGCGGATTCTTTCTTCCTTCTGGGCCTTGGCCGGCGGAACCCATCCCTCTGTTCTCGACCTTGCTCGCCAGTTCCTCCCATAGACACAGTGACTGTAGAGCAACGTATCAGCCCGCAGGAACTTCTGGACTGGATCAACATCCCGGATCTGTTGGTGGGCGATATGGAAACCATCCATCGCACGAGACACATCAAAGTACCTGCGGTGGAACAAGCACGCGCCGAGCAGCTTGTGAATACTGCCCAACTGAGAGAGTGGCTAGTTTCTCCTCGCTCAGCGCAACTCCTCTTCCACGGAAACTACGACATCAGACGCCGATTATCAGGCTTAACGCTTCTGTGCACGGCTTTTGGCCGATTCTCTCGCAGATAAAGCTCCAAATTGTCTCCATCTGTTCTTCTATTGCGGGCTACACGATAACTACTATTACGATGAGTACGCTGGAGGTCGTGCTATAATTCAAAGCTTCATCTGTCAGCTCCTTTGCCAGTATGACTTCAGCACCTGCATCTCGGTGGGTGATGTGAGGCCAGACCTGCTTTACATCGGCGATGTCGGCGAGCTTTGCTGCTTGTTTGAACGGCTCGTATTCTATCTACCAAGGTCCACCTTGTTGGTTTGTTTGATCGACGGCGTTGTGTACTATGAGCGAGAAGAGTTCATGGAGAGCATGGCTGACGTACTGGTAACAATTCTAAGGATCTCAAAGGAGCAAAGAACCAGCGCAACTATCAAGGTTCTTCTTACTAGTCCTACTAGAACTATTGAAGTTCGCCAACCATTCCATGATGAGTTGTTCTTTGTATGGAATCGAGAGCTCGGTCAGGAGTGGCTGCGAGTAAACGGAGACTCGAGCGACAGTTGAGTGAGCATGTAGATGGTGTCACAGAACTAGAAGATGTACAGATGTTCGACACGGATGGACATGGAGTATTGTAAGAAAATAAGCGATAATGATTATGTTTTATTATATTATATAAGTTGATAGCAAAGGGATCTTTACCTAATTATTAACCTACCTGATAATTATTAGATAAACTTTAAAAATACTTTTAAAATATAAATAAAAACTATAATAGTTTAATCTATATAAAACTATAGATGATATATATTTATTTGTCTATAGTTTAAGTCTTGCCAAATATCTAAGGTGGACAGGATACTTCAAGATAGGCTGAATTTGGTTAAATTGATATTGACAGTATCCAGCTTCCAGATCGTGATGATAGTTGGTGAAAGGTAACCCAGCGCGACGCAGGATAAGGGTTTAACGGCAGAGACGACTATAACATGAATTGTTTAGGGTGGCGACATAATATTGGCCGTTGACCAGAAGGGTAGTGTCATCGTGTTCAACAGTATCTGGGATGATTTTGAGACTTGTGTCAGAGAGGTCAAGATCATACAAACAAGGTTATTAAATACCAAAGTCGAACTTGACTGACTTGTCGTGACATATCCTAAGAAATCGATTCTAACAATAACGCCTTTCAATCTAACAAAACCCCGGCATGCTAACGAGTGCGAGCGCGAGCAGGCAGCTTGGAGTGAAAGTCTTCAAACTGCCAAATCTTATGTCGGGCATCCCAGTCAGGATCCTTGATTTCACCATTCGGACCGAAACGCTTATACGTAACGTCCTTCATGTCGACGACACCCTTTGAATTCCACAAGCAAGGGTCGCCTGAACCATGGTTGTTTCGGGGTCGGTACTCGTCAACCTTCTCAAGTCGTTCCTTAAGCGAATTATGCAGCACTGCTCCTCTGGGAATATCGCGAGAAGCACGCCAGTTGGGCATGCCTCTATACAACTTCCATCCTCTTTCCTTCTCATCTTTTGAGTCGTTGAGTTCCCAGCGAGGAATACCCGGGAGCGATTCTAGCATGCAGTTAGTAACATTGTCACTTGTGAGGAGAGTTGGAGGAAGACATACCAATCAGATTCCACATGAAGACCTTAAAAAAGGATGAGCCATAACCAAACCTGAGAGTGTCATGCATGAAACCCTTGATGACGTGGTTCTCTACCGTTTCAGCCACCTTCATGCTATCCTTGAAAGCATCAAGAGTGTGACACCAGTGTACCTGGCAGCCAGGGTGTTGTTTGCCCACAATATCAACCTCGCGAATCATCCATTCGAGGGCCATGTCGCTCATCTGCAAGGCATCATCCTTGAGAGGCTCGACGAGATTCTTTACCTTTGTTCCGCTGAAGATGTACTTCAAGCGCGGCCACCAGTCCATTTCGCTTGGCATAGCCGGCCATCCTCCGCCAACGTCACCGTGGTTACCAGGGAACCAGACTTCTCTGATGTCTTCCTCTTCTGTATTCCCTTTCTTGGAATCCTTGATCACGGTCTTGATGTCTTGAGCAAGGAGGGCAGGCTTGAACTTGACACGGCGCTCGTCGACAGCCACAGCGTGACGGACGTGGTGTGCAGTTCCTGTTATTTCCACTGGGGCAGGTGCATTTTGCTCAACCACAGCAACAGAGTTGACGCAGTCCCAGAGACCAAGGAAGAAGACTTTGATGTTCTTGTGTTGCGTGGGATCACTGCCTTCAGTTCGGCAGAAGGTCTGACCGAAAGCCTTGACCTCCTTTTCGGCAGCGATGGCCTCCTTGCTTGGTATGATGACAGGGTTCCCGGACAGATAGCTATCCTCAACTGGTCCATCCTCGTCATCTTCATCCTCCGGCGCGTCGTCTGACGCGCCATTAGGTCCGCCATTCTGCCCCAGACCGGCTCTGTCGGACTGACTCATTCCAGAAGTCTGGTCCCCGGAAGCCTTCTTTTCAGAGGCAGCGTTGCGGGCGAACAAGCCCATGGCTGCAGTGCGATCGTTACTTTTGCACTGGAGAGAGCGTTGATAGAGCCGGTATGCGAAAGGTACCATTTCCTCGTTACCCTTGCAAAGCAGGCCGACCTCATTGACCATGCGTGAGAGGTATTTGGCAGTAAAAGCACCTCGACTAAATCCAAAGATATAAATCTTCGCTTCCTTTTAAAGATTAGTAGTTATCGTAATATGTAATACTGATTAAATATCACTTACAGGTTCATAATATCGCATTAAGAAACGATACCCTGCCATAATATGCGCGTCGAATGTGGTGCCGAATCCTGAGTCAATTGCCTTGGAAACTTTGCTGCGCACTTCGCCAATTGTTGACTTGTGGATGGAGCTTTCGTTGACATCGTATGTACCGATACCGGCTTTACAAATGTTAAGTAGAGTCGATATGAATGAGGCAATTCACATACTTTGGTAATAATGGTACTGTTTCTTGTGGTTGCGGTCAAGCTTGCGAAGAATCTTAACCACGTTGGTGTCAGCGTTGGTGCCGCTGAAGGTATTGCCAGTGCCGTCGAAGCAAAGAATGAGTTTGACATGTTCATCGGCATCAATAGCCTCCTGGACATGAGGACTGGTGGCGTGAGGCATATTGACGGAGACTGGAGGTGTATCAGAAGCAAGAAGAAAGGTAGAGACAGATATCTGGGCTGACAAAGTAAAGAGAACGCTTGTTCTGCGGGGGATAGGCGAGACCTTTTATCACATTTACCCTCGTCAGCCCATTGACTCAAAGAATTGTGTCTTTGTTACTTTTTTCGTGGTCAGCTTACGAGTTTCGGCTCTCTTATCGCAGCTACTTATTCGTCGGCTAACCTCGACGTATACAGAGGTGGAGGCATTCAATAGCTCCGGCCCAGACCCGGCCCAAGCCGCCGAAGCTCGCTGACCTAGACCTATCTAAGCAAAAAGTGCGTAGAGCTAGTGGCTAACTAGGGAATTTCCAAGCCACTATCGAGCGGGGGAGGACCGAGCTGAAATATCAGTGCTTATCCCCCCAGTCAATCGCTAGAATCTAGACTTCGTACATTCCGAATATTATGCAGGGGCTTGGCTGAATTGAGAGACAGTGTGCAAAGAAATTTCTTATCAATAGCTGAAGAGTGAGAAAGAGAGATTCAGCTGTTCTAAAACGATTTGAGGCTGACTGAAAGCGGAGTAAGCACTCCGGATAGAGTATTATAGTAGGAATTGCGTCTTAAAGGTCAATTGGTTCAACAGGGTTACACTTGACCATTCAAAATGTCTTCACCAGAGTCTCCAAAGCCGGATACTATGGCCCTTGAACTCAGTTATGTTGATACAAACCCTAAAAAACAAGGGCTGCGCCTTGATAGGCAATCTCAGAAGTGACGGCCACCAAAAGAAGACATGCGATGCCTTGCCGTCCAGCATTAGACCTATGTCTCTGTCCCTCTCAGTTATACCCATACAGCATTGGCCGGCCCATTCTCAAGATCAAGGTGAGCAACTGCCGATGCACTCTTCTCGTTGATCTTCCAAACTTCAATAAAATTCGAACCACTATCAGTGATTGCAAAGAAATCCTCACTGAACAAGGCTGGCGACACAGCATTCGCAGACCCTCCGCTGTTGGTAGTTTCTTGCAGAAACAGCTGCTCTTTGATGCCTCCAGACTTGGCATCCAAACTAAACGCAGAGACGTACCCAGTAACTCCAGTCTTACGAGACCTCGTGGCAGCAAGCAGGTATTTGGGGGACGATCCTTCGGCAGGCGTGGAAAGCAGTACCTCGTCAGCCCAGTAAGAAGAAGAGTTGGTGAATCCTCAAGAAATAGTTAGTTCATATGGGCATATGGGGAAAGCGTCAAAGTCCTACCAGAAGGAAGCAAACTGTACGTCTCGTTGCGAAACTCGAGTTTTCCAGTCTTTGTGTTCCGCTTATATGCCGCAATAGAATTCGCCTCCTCGTAAACCACATACACCCATTTGCCGTTGGGATGCACCGTCAAATGTCTCGGGTTAGATCCTTCTTCGGCAGCAAGATACTGCACCTCTTCAATTTTGCTGCTTTCGCGATCGTAGGAGTGAACCCAGACTGCGTTTCCCATATCATCGGCAGAGTACAGGAAATCATTCTTGGGGCTCAGTGCCGTTCCGTGAACTCCACCTTTGGTGTTATAAGTCGCATTTGCAAAGCTTTTCTGGAGAGTGCCGGTCTTATCAACGGATATGGCGAGTGTTGGACAGCCGCCACCGTAGGGTGTTCCAAATACTGAGAAAGGAGATATAGACGATGCGGTGATGAAGTTTGCGTTATTACCTGCATACAAAGTGGTCAGAAGAACAATTTTGTATATAGTTATCTTAAAGGGCTGCTTACAATCCGAGGACAAGCTGATGTTGCTCTTATAAGTCAACCCCAGATCCTTGGTTACCTTGTAGCTTTGAAAGTAACCAGTGGTGCCAACGTATAAGTTTTGCTTGCGAGCCTAAATCTTCTGATTAGATCCGAGATTGATATTATGTCTGAACAGCACCTACGTCGAGTGCTATCCACTTCGACCCGTCATCGGATGCGGATGAGATGTTCTTCACCAAGGTCAAGGACAAGGCTTCATCATCGAACTCAATGCCGGCAATTATAGAGCCAGAAAAGAAACCAGAAAACAAATAATGCACTTCGGCAACAGCCGAAACGGCGAAAAGAGGAAATAGATTTCTTGGCAACATTTGTGCTGACTAGGAAGATGTGAGGAATGATGGGATATAGTCGATGGAGTCAATGGGGTATTTATTCTGCCAAGACAGCTAGGATTCCCAATTCAGTCCACTCCGGCTACTACACGGTTTAGTCCACGTACTCTTGCTGTGTAGATCTTTACATCTGTTCAGGCGATGAGACGCGGCCTAATTGCGCGGCACTTTGATAGTTATAAATAAATGCCGTGATGTGGGTGAAGGCTCGGCATTGTGGGGGTCAGTAGTTAAAAGAGCGGACTGGCTAGGGATTTAATAAGACTCTGGCAAACTTGGATCGAGAGGATGAGCAAGGACAAGATTAAGGTTGTTTATAATAACTATCGAAAGGCGGTACGTATTGTAGCGTGGTATAACTTAAGCAAGGTTAAACAGACAAGACAGGTTTTAGCCCCCTTAAAGTTTTAGAGGTTTTAGAAGACCTGACAGGTACATAGGTGACAGGCACCAGCATTGGACTAACCCTCGATTTACGTAATGGTTTCAACGAGACCGAAGATAATTATTATGTAAACTCTCATTGGATTAATATCCAGTTGCGATATTTGAGGAATAGGCACTTGCGGGCTGCCGTCGCCCACCGAGGCAATGCGCAACAGTGATGGCATCGATACGTCGTTCCCGCCCTGAATGACTCCCTCGCGCCCCGTGAAGAAGTCTGCATAATATATATAGCACAAGCAGGCTCTCACAGCGGCTCATTCATCCACTTGCTCGTATACGCCACATTGCCGTGTTTGAAAAGCTGCGCAATGGGGTACCTTCGCTTAACCTCTGCAACAAAATGTCGAAACCTAGGACCATCTGCACTGGTCTGCAGGCGCACCTTTATGTCCACGCTCTCTCAGTCCGGGTTATCCTGCTTATCCCCAACTAGCACCGCAGTGAAGAGCTGGCCTCGACCAAGACGCGCCACTCGCTCGGCGTGAGCCCGTAATCCTTAACCATGAAGGTTCCCATAACCTGGTTGCACGACCTCAGGCTGGCCAGTGCGTGGACAACGGACGAGGGGTGCGAGCCCTGGCCGTCGATGACGGTGTAGGTGTCGATTGAGAATGTGTACGGCTTGTCTTTGACAGAGATGGTTTTGATGGTGCCGCTTCCTCGGCCAGAGATCTGGACTGGGAGGTGCTAGAGACAAGATAGGGAAGCGAAAAATCAGCATGGACTGAGACTCAATTTCGAAGAGCGCTGTGAGTTAACCAAGCTCGCGATGTTAAAATGAGACAGGTCTGAAACCTATTGGACTGCAAACTAAATACTATGCAGTACTTACCTGCTTTATATACCTACAACTAAACGTATAGTGAACGAAAAAAAGAAGATTTCCCATACAAACTGCATTCTTTCAACCGCATTAACAAAAGAAACTGAATATATGAAAAAGAAATTAATTCCTATATATATAGAGGAGTTAAGCGCATTTTAATTATTTTTATATTTTAACTGCATAGCCTGCGCAACTATATGCAACAAGTAGTTTATCTGCCTCGGAATTTATATTATTACGCTGTTCCATCCTGCCACCTCACTCACTTCCTCCATAGCCTCTGTCTTTATCATTACCTAGTTTAGCTCTGAAATAGTATTACTGGTTACTAGAGCCTTAGCTAGTAGTATAAACTTCCTATTAGGATTTAGTATTGCCTTTCTTATCTTGCCTATGCTTAACTGCTTAATTATAACAGTTAGAGTCTCCTAAGGAATAAAGTAATATATATTAGGTTTATTTTAGCAGGTTCTATAAAGCATAGTGATTAATTAAAGCAAAGCTTTATATCTTTTAATAATAAAAGTATATAACGTTATATATTAAGTAGTATTTAGTAATAGAAAGCTTTATTAATATCTAATATGCTAAGTATTATAAGGTATTAAATAAATACAATCTTATATATTAATAATATTTTTATAAATATAAAATAAGGCTGGTAGTATTATATTATTAGTCTTAAGTCTAATAGATTCTAAGAATTAGTCTTTTCTTCTCTTATATTAAACTGAAAGTATTAAGGGGGCAGTATCTTATAATAAAATATAATTAAAGAAAATTTATAAATATATATAACATAACTATAGTATTACAACCCTGGCAGTTATATTACATACACCCTATAAAAACCATACTAGGCGCCAGTATTAGAAGGCCTACGGCTTGCTAGATAGCTTAATAAGACAAGCAATTGGCTTGTAAAGCCTTGCTTTTTCTCTAATAATTTCCCTAACCAAATATTAAAGCCTACACAGAAGCAAATAAGGTTCTTGGAGCTTTGCATCCTAGGGCTTATCTGGCGTCTCAATCTCATACACAACCCCAACCTTTCCTTTACTAATAATCTCCTCAGCATCCACATTAACACTTTTGCCCTCAAAAAGCTCAGTAATCTGTTCCAGGCTACGGCCCTTTGTCTCGGGGAACAGGAAGTAGATAACCACAACAAGGCAAGCCAGGATGCAGCAGAAAATAATATAATACTTCCAACCGAGAGAAGCCAAGCCGACAGGGTTAATCAGTTGAGCGCTGATGAGACCAATGTATGAAGACGTGAGTGCAGTAGTCAAACCTCGGCTGCGAGTCAAGAAAGGGAAGATCTCAATGGTGTATGCTTGAGGAAGTGGTGTCCAAGCCACGTCGTAGAAGAAGAAAGCAATAAAGATGAATGCCACTACAGTTCGACCAGCTGCTTCGTCGTGGCTTCTGATGAAATAGCTGGTGAGTGCTGTCCAAGCCACGTAGCTGAGGCAAAGCCCAGAGGTAGCAACCAGGAACAGTCTTCGCCGTCCAAACCTATCAACCATCAAAGCACCAGCAAACACAGCCGCGGCAAAGTTGAAGAGCTGAAGCAGGCCGTTGATCAGAACCTGGTCTTTGGCGGCCGTGATCCCGATGGTGTTGAGGACCAGAGTTAAATAATAGGTGACAACGCCAATACCGTTCCATTGACTAAAAAAGCCCAGGATAGCTGCAATGAGAGTACGTCTGCGCATGGGAGCCGTCTTGACGAGCGTTTTCCACGAGGCTGATGACTCTTGGCTTCGTTCGAGCTCTAGAGCATTCTCGATCTCGGTGACTTCGAACTCTACAAGAGGTGAGTTTTCCTGTCCGCCTGCATGCAGCTTGGTAAGAATCGCGATGGCTTGGTCTTTTTTACCATTGGCAATGAGCCATCTGGGACGCATATCTGTCAGTAAGTTATGGATGGCTCCGGGATGTGCTGCTACTTACCGAGGAGACTCGGGAACCCAGTAGATAAATATGAGCTGAAGAAACGGAATAGCTGCTTGCAGAGCTGAGGGACATCGCCAAGCCCAGGTGGACTGGATCTTGAAAGTTCCGTAGGTGATCCAAGCGGCCGCAATAGCACCAAAGTAGAAGAAGGTATTGTATAAAGCAGTCATTTTGCCTCGATGGGTAGGGTAGGACAGCTCGGAAACGAGAATCGGGCATGCGACCTGAGGAAAGACTGTAGCAAAGCCTATGAGACCTCTCGACACGATGAACATGGGAAGATTGATCGACGCTGCTTGAATAGCCGGTCCAATGACGAGCGACACAAGGCCAATGTAGATGGGCACCTTTCGTCCAAATTTGTCAGAGATGGTACTTGCTGGCACCAAGCCGAGAATTTTGCAAACGGGGTAGACTGCGTTGATGGCGCCGAGGAGGGGAGGAGGAGGGTTGTTGAAGAAGTTTCGCCACTGCGGGAGTGTCTGGAGACCGTTCATCATAGATCCTGCCATTAAAGTCCTGTCAGTTGATGCATGGCGATGAGATAAGCGGGTAAAGACTTACCATCGTAGCCTACAGCGGAGGAACTGAGCAGGGGGACAAGAAGCATCAGGTTAAGGAGAAGGAGATGCTTTGTTCGATACCAAGGAAGCTCTGTCTGGGGAAGAACCTTGAGCCAGTCAGTACTTGTCATGTTGGGAGAAGCAAGGCAAGGTTGCCGCAATGGAGGGAATGGAATGGTACCCTTAAGAGCTCAGGCCCGACAGTATTCTCTGCCGTATCTTTGTTCTCTTTGTTATTGTTGAAACAGCCCATGATGAGTATGGTAATGCACTTGAGATAGAGTAGGTAGTGATGAGTGTGCTGGCTTATTGCAATTCTCAAATATTGGAAGCCGGCCAGAGCATACTTATATTCACTCAGGCACGAAGCATTGTTGATAGAAGACTCTTGTTGTTATTAGCATGAGACATCCAAGCTGCCTCGTGGGTGAGCAGAGTTTGATGGCGAGGTCAGACGATGATTGGATCACCAGAGCCCCCATGGGGTTGGGATGGGCTGCCCGAGAATCTGGGGATTGGTCAATGTTGGGTAGCTGATGGGGTTCAGTCCCCAGATCTAATCCAAGCTAAGTTAGGGAAGATACAGTTCAGTTGCGGGGAGAGTGACTTGACATTACCATGCGGAAATCTTCCATAGTCGTTGAATGGTCTAGACTCATTAACCTAACCCCGCCTGTAACTGTGCTGTAATGGTGGTGTCGGGGCCCCACCCCGATAAATCTCTAGCCCTGGGATTAAGATAATAAATCATCTCCATCGGCCCTCCCCGACACTTAATTGCCTCGCATTCAACACTGCCTATCTCCACTGTCAATATTGCCATCACTTGTAGGTAATGACAGACGGTCCTTTTTCCGGGGTAGCTCAGGTGCCTTTCCCCAAATCCCGGGGTGTCACTGCATGCGAGAAATGCCGCATCCGAAAAACCAGATGCGACAATCGGCGGCCAGCATGTGGCTTTTGCCTCAAGCGCCGTTTGACCTGCGTCTATCCAGCAGATGAGGATACAGGGTATGATGCATGCTTTGCTTCTGATTTATTCAAGTCTTTTGCTTGACCTGACTAATACACAAGCAGCTCGGTTACTGGAGCGGAAATCCTGCAGGCTATTCACCACTTGACCAAAATAGTCGAGAATCAGCAATCCTCGGAACCATCGCCTGCACATACAGTCGACTCTATGTCATCATTGGTGCGTCAGCCGACTCTTGACAATTGGGCTGTACCACAGAATGTTATTGTGCGGCCACAAGGTGTTGAGTCAATACTCAGCTGGAAGATATTCGCCGCAGATCGACCAGCCTCTTGCTTATTCGCTCAGAGCACTCCCCCAAGTCTGGGCAATTACTCCGTGCCAGACACAAGCTATCCTCAGCTCTCGTGGCTCGAGACCAAGTATATTGAAGTTCTTCATATCAAGAATCCCATCATAGATCTTGACGAGCTGCATCATATGATGATACATGTCGCTGAGCATGGGTTTGACTGGTCTACCAGCGCCTGTCTTGTGGCTTTGGTATGTGCCAATGCGGCCATAACAGACTCTCATACCGAGCTCCCCAGCAGTCCCGAGGTAACGCCTGGGAAGAAGGCGGAGCTGGAACTATCGATGCAGTTCTGGAGCGTGGCTGTAAAGCGTCTTGGCTATGCAGCAGCTCAGAACACTGTGCAGGCTGTCCAATGCTTGTGCCTGGCGGGAATATGGTATATGCATCGCCTAGAGCCCCTCGAAGCCTGGAAGCACTTCAATCTAGCCGGTGCGGCCTGGCATACCCTTAGCTTGACACACGGGGAACTGTCGAGTCATGTTGAAGTTGAAGGATGCTCCAACGAGTTCACCCTCATGCAGGCTCTGTGCTTTACCATCTGGAAGTCTGAATGTGAGCTAAGGCTAGAACTCCCACTGCCGACTCCACCGATCCTCGATAATGCCTATCTCCCCCTGGCGTTTCCCCAGCCTCCAGATTTCGGCTCACACCCTGATGCGAGTGACAAGGAGCGAAGTTGGTATTACTACCTCAGCGAAATTGCCGCGCGACATGTTATCAATCGACTTGTGCAAATGAACTCGGAAGCGCCCGAAGTTCCAAGCGAGAAGCACGTGCGCCACATGATCTCTCAAGCCGAGTTGATGCAGTCACAGATATCAGACTGGTACTCATCACTACCGCCAATCTTCTACTTCGACACTCCTCAAGGCTATGTGGCGGACTTTGTTGCCGATCCCATGGTCTTTATTCTGCGACACAGATACATGTCTCTCTGTGAGCTTGTTTCAAGGCCATTCGTTAAACTCTGCGTGGACCAGTTGGTGGACGAGATAGATGCTTCGCTACATGGTACAGTTGCCTCATACGCATCCCAATGTGTGCGATTTTGCATCTTGAAACTTGATCAAGTCGCAGGACATCGACATCAGGGGACTTGGTACGGTATTCGAGTGGCGACGAGTGCTTCTCTTATCTTGGCAGCGGTTGACAAAGCACAACGCCAGGCACAGGAGGGCGAGGCTTTTCGTCTTGTGCAGAGCGTGACTCTGCCTGAGACTTGGAAGGATGCGGTCACACGGGGTGCGGCATCGGTACGGCAGTATCTTGATGAGCCGAATGGTGGATGTTCTAACTTGAAGAAGCTATTAGAAGGAGTAGTGCTAGGGTCGCTTCTCGGTTAATCATCTATACCATATTTGTAATTTTATCAAGAGCTGCCGGGTCTTGGCTGATCGGGGAGACTCCCCGACACTTCCCCACCCACTAATCATGCATTCACTGACCCCATCGGGGTCGTCCCCGAAGTCTTGCATGCATTCCTCCCTCAATGTTTATCCTCCGCACAATATATAAGTTTGTTAACTGCCTTAGCCCGTTTTGGGCATTGTTTATCCTTTAGTTGTTCTATTGTCTCAACGCGCACATCTTTATACAACCATGGTTTTGAAGAGAATGACCCCTGATGACGTGCACAACGATTTTGACGTTGAACATGTCATCCAAAACGCATCTGTCTCTGACAAGATATCTCTGCTCTCTGGTGAGTAACGAGTTCACCAATTTCTCCTGAGGCGCCAGAAGACTCGACTTGCTGACTTGCCTTGTACTTCAGGCCGAGACTTTTGGCACACGAACCCTCTCCCAGCATTCAACGTTCCATCTGTGCGTGTCAGCGACGGACCAAATGGCGTACGAGGAACTAAATTCGTCAACGGCGTACCAGCAGCATGCTTGCCTTGCGGTACCGGTCTAGCAGCCACCTGGGATCAGGATCTGCTATACAAGGCAGGCATACTGATAGGCAATGAGTGCATAGCAAAAGGCGCCCACTGCTGGCTCGGTCCTACTGTTTGTATTCAACGCTCCCCTCTCGGTGGACGCGGCTTTGAGTCAATGGCAGAGGACCCTTATGCAACAGGCAAACTAGCTGCTGCATACATCAAAGGCGTACAGTCCACGGGTGTTGTGTCGGTTATCAAGCACTGGCTTGCGAATGATCAAGAACACGAACGAGTTGGCGTCAACGTTATTGCCAGTGAGCGCGCGTTGCGAGAGGTTCATATGCTTCCTTTCCAAATCGCGCTTAGTGATGCGGCACCTGGCGGTGTTATGGCTTGCTACAATAAAGTCAATGGCAAACATGTTTCAGAGAACCGGGATTTCCTCGACTCTTTGCTCCGCGAGGAGTGGCAGTGGAAGGGTCTGATCATGAGCGATTGGTACGCAACAAACCCGGATCCTCTAAACTATAGCCGATACTAACATTTATTTCTTGCTCTAGGTTCGGGACTTATTCTACAACCGAGGCCATCAATGCAGGACTGGATCTCGAGATGCCAGGACCAACGAGGCAACGCGGCCAGCTTCTCGACCTTGCCGTGTCGACCCGAAAGGTATCTCGGTCAACCATAGATACTCGAGCGCGGAATGTCCTCGAATTCGTCCAAAGATGCACAAATGCTCCTGTTGCTGCTGAAGAAGGAGGACGTGACTTTCCTGAAGACAGGCAGCTCAATCGGAAGCTCGCCGGTGACAGCGTTGTCTTGTTAAAGAATGAAAGTAGCCAACTACCCCTCAAGCGACCTTTCAAAAGCGTTGCTTTGATCGGACCAAACATGAAGAGCACTTCATTCTGTGGAGGCGGCTCTGCCCATCTTCAGCCTTACTACACTGTTTCTCCCTACGAAGGGATCGTGGCCCAACTACCGCCTGATGTCGAGGTACGATACGAAGTCGGTGCTTCAGCAAGTGGGTGGAATCCTCTCCTACAGGGCGATATGATCACCACGCCAGAGGGATCACCGGGTATGCGGATGCGCTTCTACAGTCAAGGCCCCAGTGTACCTGACCGCGAGATCATCGACCAGAGCCATCTGCCTGATTCCTCTTGGCTACTCATGGGCTACTCTCATCCGAAGCTAGACAAGCTCTTCTACGCAACTGTAGAAGGCGATCTCGTCATCCAGGAAACAGGACTGTTTGAATTTGGCCTCGCAGTCTATGGCTCTGCGCGCCTCTATGTCGATGGTCAGCTGTTGATAGATAATAGTCTTGTCCAGCGAGGCGGGACATTCTTCTTCGGCAAAGGAACTGTTGAGGAAAAGGGTCAAATGCACCTTGTTCAAGGCCAGAGGTACCGCATCACAGTCGAGTATGAGAGCGCACCATCTTCTAAGCTCGTCAAGCCAGGCGTGGTCAACTTTGGCGGTGGAGCGGGAAGAGTTGGTCTAGCTAGTGCAGTTGACCCTGAAATCGGTATCCAGAAAGCCGTCTCAGCAGCGCTACAGTCAGATGTGACCATCTTGTGTGTTGGGATGACGAGGGATCAAGAATCGGAAGGCTTTGACAGGCCACACATGGATCTACCTGGATCACTTCCTCGGCTTGCGTCGGCCGTCCTGGCAGCGGTTCCAGACGCCATCGTTGTGACGCAGAGTGGCACTCCATTCAACATGCTCTGGGCTGAGACGGCCAAGACCCATTTACATGCTTGGCTAGCTGGAAACGAGACTGGAAACGGTATTGCTGATGTTTTGTTTGGCGCAACCTGCCCTAGTGGAAAACTCCCGCTTTCCTTTCCACGCCGCCTACAAGATACGCCGGCCTTTTTGAACTTTGGTAGCGAGAGGGGACGTGTTATCTATGGTGAGGACATTTATGTTGGGTACCGGTATTATGAAAAGGTCGATCGAGACGTGCTATATCCTTTTGGGTGAGTGAACAAGACCCTGCTCAGAACAAGCTAACATGACTTCACAGCCACGGTCTATCTTACACCACGTTTACCTATGACAAGCTTAACGTTGTATCCTCGCACGTGAGCTTCGAAATCACCAACTCTGGTTCCGTGGCTGGAGCCGAAGTCTCTCAGCTCTACATTGCTGCCGACGAGACAACGTCTTCCATCCAGAGACCTAGAAAAGAGTTGAAGGGTTTCAATAAAACATACCTGCAACCTGGTGAGACTCGGAGGGTAGAGATTCCACTGGATAGATTCACTACGTCATTTTGGGATGAAGAATTACATTGCTGGGTGAGTGAGAGAGGCGTGTATAGAGTATTGGTAGGATCGAGTAGTAAGGAGGTTTTGCTTGAAGGAGATTTGCATGTGGAGGAAACCAGTAGATGGAGCGGGCTTTGAGGAGCATGTTAGATAGCATGAGAAGGAATCGATAGAAAGCATCTTATGGATTCTAGCTATCAGCACAGGGCAGCTATTGTTATTTTGTCATGAATATTGTATTCGGCGCAGGTTCTATCGATTGCGAAAACAACTTAAAGCCAACAATAACGGATATTGCAACTCGTAAAAAGAGCAATGCGCTTAAACACTGAGGTTGTCATTGAACTGATACCTGATAGATGATTTCTTTACTGATTTAAAAGCTTAATTCAGGGACAAACTTGAAGAACTCTATACTGTGATACTGTCATTCAACTATTTCTTCCCAGGTAACGAGATATGTGCTTTATTTCGCCATCTTAGCAACACCCTCATCCAAACCATCCTCGAGCCGTAGAAAGGAACCACTAGGAGAGCACCCCGGAAGACTAACGACATTTAGACTCGGTTCTGGCATGACCCTTGTTAGCGTATGCAACCTGCTGACAGGATATGCGGAGAGCACCTAAGTGGGTACGATATCGGGGAGCTCCGCCGACGATGTGGACGGGCTTAAACGCCATGATTCCGATGGCGATCCCATGGACGCATCCAATCAGCATATCGCTTCGGATTTTTGTTTTCTTCAGATCCCCTGTTTCGCTTAACACATTTGCCTCTGCGGGTTGTTTAAGAGCCGAGTTGATATCAATGGGCGATTATATATGACTCTTGTCCATCGACCGATGTTATCTATGCCCTGACCATTGACATCACGGTCTATGTAGACATGGCCAATAACATGGAATCAACCTCGCAGAATACTGTCCCGCCAGTCTCAACCGTGGCAGAAAAAGACAAACACTCGGGCTCGCATCAGCCCCTCAACAATGATCTAGATTGGGATGGTCCAGATGACCCAGATATGCCGTTAAATTGGTCAAAGTCGAAAAGATGGATTAACATCATGATAGTATCTATTCTGACACTATTGACGTAGGTGCCCTCGTCGAAGCTACCAAGTCTACTCCATATCACTGACCTAGCACTCTCACAATAGCCCCTTTGCATCGTCCATGATTGCACCGGCAATTCAGCCCATCATGGACGACATGAACGAAACGAATCCCAACATAGGTTCATTCATGGTATCAATCTATCTTCTCGGCTATGCCTTCGGTCCTCTCTTCCTCGCCCCGCTCAGCGAGATCTACGGCCGGCTCCCGATATACCGCATCTGCATGTTCATTTTCCTCCTTACAAACGTCGCATGCGCTTTATCCGTCAACATGCCTATGCTTATAATCTTCCGTCTTCTGACAGGATTGGCGGGCGCATGTCCATTGACTATTGGACCTGCTAGCGTCGCCGATTGTTTCGCTCAGGAGGAGCGAGGTCGGGCCATGGCCATCTGGAATATGCCTGTATTGCTGGGTCCAAGTCTTGGGCCTGCTGTGGGTGCGTATGTTTCGAGAGCTCTGGGTTGGAGGTGGAACTTTTGGCTGCTTATTATAATGGTAGGGAAATTCATTTCTAACGGCTCCGCATCCGGCGTATACTGATGTATTTATTCTAGACCGGAGCTGTGCTTGTTGTCTGTGCCTTCGTCCAAAAGGAGACTCATCCTCCAACCCTTCAGAGAAAGAAACTCAAGAAATTGCAAAAAGAGCGCGACACCGGAGATTTATCACCCGCCACGCCGCACAGTCAGCTCATCAAGAGAAGCCTGGCCCGCCCACTGAAGATGCTTTTCTTCTCACCGATTGTCTTCGGTCTCTCATTCCTGACTGCGATCGCGTACGGAACTTTGTACCTTCTATTTACGACGGTCTCAGAAACCTTTCAAACAAAATATGGCATAGTCACCAACGTCGGCCTTATCTATCTCGGCTTCGGATGCGGTCAGATTGTCGGACTTGTTCTCTTTGGCATGGTGTCAGATCCAATCCTGAGAAGAATGGCCAGAGGGGGCGAGCTTAAACCCGAGTATCGTCTACCCCTCATGATCCCGTGCAGTGCGATAATCCCAATCGGACTATTGGTATATGGATGGACATCAGAGTATCGAGTCTTCTGGTTTGTGCCTGTCATTGGCACATTCATGATTGGCTTTGGAATGATCACTGTGTTTACTTCTGTGAGCACTTATTTGGTAGACGCTTTCCCTACTTATGCTGCTAGTGCTACTGCGGCAAATACTGTGCTTAGAAGTATTGGAGGTGCGCTTTTACCTCTTGCTGGTCCAAAGATGTTTGATGCAATCGGCCAGGGATGGGGCAATACATTGCTTGCAGGTGTATCGTTGGCTATGATCAGCATGATCATTGTATCTTACAAATATGGGGAACGCCTAAGAACAAGGGCAAAGTATCAGCTAGATTAGTTATGCCAAGTCCAGCCCTAAGATTATTATTTCTACCCGACGTTGCTGTTAAGGCGTGAAAACTGCCCTTGTTTTTATTAACCACAACCACATATTGGGAGAGACGAGAGGGGAAAAGAAAATCCCTAAAGTTACAAGAATGAAGTAATATGCAGTTCATTTATCTTGAACGACGGTTAAATGCTTTCCGGCGAGTTTGGCCGAAACCCGTCAAGACCCCACATGACAAGCCGATAGCATGCAGCTACGCCGCCTCTCGTTTCGTGAGAATACTTCTCAAGCCCATGTAAGAAGGCAACAACAATCTCACGCCAATCTTGTGGAAGAACCAGTCGCCCAGATGCAGTGAGGGACCGGAGTTGGAGGCTTCGAGCAGCACCAATGAGTATCATGGAGCAAGCAGTGCTATTTCGAATCCATATCCACAGTCCATGATCGAGCTTGTTCATTCGATCCACAGCCTTTAGTCTCCAGGCACAATACTGGAGGCCCAGTGAGGCTATACTGACCATCTCATCATCCAGAGTCCTGGGGAGTTCAAGGGCGTAGTTGAGACACAGTCGCACGAATGGCCGGCACAGAAGCTCCTTGATAAAGAGATACCGCGAACGGAGGATTCTTTTATAGAGATTCGGCTCGGGAGAAATAGTTGCATCCGGTGGCGGGAATGATATTTCTGGCGGTAGGGACAGATACCAGTCTTGGAGCTGTGAGCCGAAAACCTCATACGATCGGAGCAAAGACATGGCTTGCGCCTCGCTGGGGCACGCAGAGAACTCGACCTTGGCGTCGACGATGCGGTTGATCAAATGTCGAGCGGCTATGTCTGCGAGGAAGTAATACCAAGCTATGGTCTCGTCGAACAAGCAATTCGCTGCCGGCGGCGAGGGAAATGTTAGACGATCCTCGATGTGTTCCAACATTGAGCCAGGCAAGCTAGGTATCTCGTAGCGAATCTCGCTACGTGCGACCAGGTATGTTAGCAATCAGACATGCATACACAACTGCTCACGTACACTTCCGATTTATATGCTGTATAGAAAATGCTTTGCTTGATTGCTTGTGGACTGGAAGGGGAATTTTGTGGCCCAGCCGGCATAGTAGATTCCCTATGAGTGGTGTAAGCGTTGATATCGGCGTTCCAAAGTCATTTATATGTCTTACCTGGCCCATATTGCAGAATAACAGCAGTTTCCTGCCATAGTAAAATACCTCCAGGCCTCGAGTGGCTGTAAATTACACATAAACCAGATGCTGCGACTCACGTCAGTATGGAACTACAAGAGGCATGTCCTCTGTACCAAGACATCTTACCCTGCCAAACACAAACATTGGGCAGATTCCAATGTATTGTGACTCATTGCTCGCCCGAGCCTTTTACACGCGACGCTCCAGTACCTATAAGCAATGTCGGTGGTTTGGTCAAGATCCCAACTGTTATGACTCTTGGGTGTTTCGACATGCGGGTCCTGACATAATGCGCCGATGGCACATACAAGGGCAACAAGGCATGTCTGCGTCGTCCAGTCCAAGCCATTTTCGGAGACCTTTATAACATACTGGTCGAGAACGACGACATCTAGAATGGGGTTGACGCTGTGAACAGTACCAAGATAGCATTTCTGTAACCTCTTCAGCTCCGAGAAACCTATTGGGGGGAGCTCGTCGGGCATAGCCATGAAGCTCCCGTTATCCACTGGGATAGGGTCTATTCCTTGTGGAAACACATTCCAAGTCAAGATACTATCGAGTCCTTCAGAGAATCTTTCGACATGACGTTCGGGAGCTGGAATAGATTGTGGTGTAGCAGTTACGTTGACCAAGGAGTCAGCTTCACTATGTCTTGTTGGCTGCGTTACATGGTGCGCATGAGAGGTTGTATCGGATAGGCCCGGCGAATGTTGCTCTTTTACCACTTGTGCCAAGTCTTGGACGGCCTGCAAGATCTGCAAACCCAAGTCATGGCTTCTTCAGTTGAAAAAGATCTTGGTCAGTTTCTTATTGACTTTATGCAGTCATGTGCGAATCTGAAAAGAAAAGGAAAACGTACAAGGGACGATCTGCTGAGTCCACAGTATCGTATTGGCACTCTGAGTTGCTCTTCTCACAGTAGCTGCAAACCGGCCAGCGGCTGTCGCATTTCGTCTTCCTTGAACGGCACACTTTGCACGCTACAGCAACGCGGGTTCGGATTGGCTGGTTGCCCGAGGATCTGGTATCCCCAGGCTCTCTGTCCATTGCATTTAGCTGTGGGTCATCCCGGACCAAACGAGTTCTCTTGTTTGGGCGGCTGGTACCCGGTGAAGCATCGTCTTGAATGTGGGCTTGGGGCTGCATCATGGGAGAAAGCAGAGAGGGTATAGAGCAGAGTAAGAGGGTTCGGATCCTCCCCGACCGTGTGCAGGGTTTATAAATGAATCATATGCAGCAAAAATCTGGGGCCTCCTAGTCCAGTCTGGCCTAGTGCCGTAATTTTAGTTTAGTTGGTAATTTCTCACCAGGAAGCTCAGCGTTCGTAAGACCTACCCTATATCCACATCTTTAATCAATATTACTGGGGAAGCATCTGGCATAATACTTGGATTATAGAGAGCTTACACTGTTATTTATCACATTTGTTAATGCAGCAGCTCAAAATTACTGTTATGGATGCTCAACATTACACACTAATCTTGACGCAGATCCAGTCAAAGCTTAAGGATCATACTTTGACCATGTTGAAAAACCCAAAATAGGCCGACCGAACCCAATTTGGGTCAGTCAACACTTATTGAGAGTTGATGTCAATCACGCTCTTGTAAATCAGCTCTCGGCTTATGATAAATTATACTACAAATTCACTTGAAGATCTCTTGATCCATCGTTGATCCAGCTCATCCATTGTGACCTTACC
The DNA here is from genome assembly GCA_014824365.1 of Fusarium sp. NRRL 66894. NCBI lineage: Eukaryota > Fungi > Ascomycota > Sordariomycetes > Hypocreales > Nectriaceae > Fusarium > Fusarium sp. NRRL 66894. The sequence continues at coordinate 35,994 of JABEEQ010000303.1, read as the reverse complement.
CACTGTTCTCGCCTTGACCGTTTCCCGCAGCGTCGTCCTGAGCAGATATGTTGGAGTACAGCTCCAAGCATGGCACCAACTGTTGTTACGTACATCCCCATATGGACTCGCCATAGAATCCTGTGCATCATAACATTCCCAGAACGTGTCTGCCCCTGCTTCCACCATGCCGCCCCAGTAAGACTTGATAAGATCAACACATTCATCGTAGCATTCCAGCCTCGCGAGAGCGTCACAAACATGGTGCCATAGGTAAGGCGTGAGTGGCTTCACAGAATCTGGATGTGCAAGAGTGGCGAGGAGTGCTTTGCGAGCGATTTCTGGAGGGAAGGCCTCGCATAAAACTAGCCACGCGGCGGACGCATAGCTGACTTGCTGAGTTTCTCCAGACACAAAGACACCATCCTTAAGGAATGAGTTCGCGGCGTCTGTCATCTTGAGTATCAGTCCGTTGTACGGAGGCTGCTTGTTGAGTCGTATAGCGAGCTTGTTGGTAACCCTCAGACAATAAAGTAGTACGCCATGTGCTCCCGCACTCTTATCAAGACCTTTTGCCCAGTCGAGAAAAATGTGATGTTTGCTGCGTTCGGCCTCGAAGACATAGGAGGTGGGATTGAGGTTTTGTAGCAGTCGCTTCGGGCAGTCGAGAACAGTCTCCCAGAGGAGATGGCCAGTTTCCGTGTCCCCAGAAGCCTCAACATAATCATATACAATAGCGGCAAATAGAGCATCATAGTCAGCGATATAGTCTGTCGAAGCCGTCAACGTGGGCTTTTCAAAGATGCAGGCTGGCAACGAGCGGTCCTCACGTCGGACTGCTGCAAACTGGAAAAGACATCTCTTGATAAGATCGTAATCCCGAAATGTGCTGTAGTTTGCTAGAGCTTGTAGGCGAAGATCTCCAATCCAAAGCCTTCTATCTCGTCTCGGGCCATCTTCGAATACAGTTTGCATGCAGTCTCGCAGCGTGGAAATGCAAACGTGGTCAATATCCTGCAGAAGAGGATCTGGGAACTCAACCGCATCGATCTGATGGTCTTGGCTGACGGCGCTGACTGATTCGCATTGTATATTTGAGAATGATACCTTGAACTTGGGAGAAGTATCAATGATTTGAACGCGCAAGTATCGGAAGGAATAACGGCGGGGGAGGTTTATTGTCTGCGGACATGTATCGACATTGATGATCTCGTCAGGAAGCCAAGCAGTGCTGATCCAGGTATTCACATTGTTCATATCCATCGTCACATCAAGTGGCGACTCGCCAAAGGTGAGACGTAGCCGACATGGAGCGTCCATGTTTTGCCCGACGTAGTCCAAGCGGAATGAGAGAAATCCGACCATATGGATGCCGAAATCGAGGATAAATTCGGACCCCTTTCCCCAAGACAGGGACGAGAGGTCGTTGATCTCTTGTTCAACAGTGCAAGCCTCGAGGCCGAAGAATGACAGGTCTTGGCTGGCTTTCTCGAATCTAATTATTCTCTGCGGAACTCGGCCGCATCTATAGAGTTTCGGCAGCAAGTCATTCGCGATACGCTTAAAGGTTTGAGCCATGGTTGCTGCAGGCTCGGAACTGTTTGCTTCCTGGAACATATTGTCTGGAGAAGATGCTAGACAGTCAGCGTATCTGGATGAAGCAAGCAAGAGGTCAATCGTCCAAGGTAACAACCGATGATTGAAAAAGCCCGACAATGATGATTCTCGCTCCAAGATCAACCGAGATTGTCAAAAGATTCCACTGCCATGATTCTGAAGAACGTGTTGTTGCCGCTGGATCTGAATCTGATTAGTGATCGGGTAGTCTCCCCGATCCTACGGAACCCGGTCAGCCAATCAACAAAGCCCAATCAGAGTGTAGCTCACGGGGAGTCTCCCCGAGGTTAGTCCCATATTTGACGGCATCAGAGGCCTAGAAGCAGCCACTGAGCAAACGCTTCAATAATTCTGCACTAGTCTAGTTTTCACGGCAAGGTTCAGTAGGAAAAATATTGCAACCATGGATCGTGCATTCGAACCTTCACATCATCAATAGTGTGACTGGCCCAAACGGCTAAAATCTTAACCAGAGCGATGCAGCATCTTTCAGTTCCACCAGCTGCCACGAGACTCACGGAACAGACTCCAGTCCGTGACCTTCGCGACACGGTCTAACCCTTTCGCCCCCCCGGTAATCCTCCCCGACATCTTGTGCAAAGCCCTTACGACAACCCCATGGGGAAAAACATTAGATCCATACTGTCGGATCAGAGGAGAATACTTAAAGGCATGCACCCGACAGCCTGTTAATCTACATCACTCATCCAACCTCGCCTTTCACCAATAACAGTTGCCATGTCTTCCATCAAATCCAAACAAGGAGTTGACAACTCCAAGCTCGATGACGACGTTGCGGAATTTCACGTCGAGCAAGCTTTCAAAGCATCGGAAGTCAGGGTCGAAGCAGGGCAGCTTTCCTCGGGATACGAGTCCCTAAGCTTGTGGCAAACCGTCAAGGTTTTCAAAGTTTCTACGGCATATTGTTTCGCAGCGGCTTTTAGTGCTGCCACTGATGGATATCAGATCGGGTAGGTTTCGTCGTCTCTCTTAAACTATATGTGCATGTTTATTAATCCGAGCCAGGATCAACGGCAGTATCATTGCGAATAAGGGCTTTGTTCATCAATTTGCGACTGCGACCAACACCGACGGAGACGAATACCTGACTGCTCCTATCCTGGCCGGCTGGAGTTCTATCATGTCTGTCGGTCAGATTATCGGCATGTTGACAATTCCCTTCTTGTCCGACAGATGTGGCCGTAAGACTGCAATGTGGACCTATTGGACTATCCTTGTCAGCAGTGTCTTGTGCGAGACTCTAGCCAGAACCTGGCCAGTTTGGTTAGTCGCTAAGCTCCTTGCTGGGGTCGGAGTTGGCTGTCTTCAGTCGACTTTGCCTGTCTATATCTCTGAGTGTGCCCCTACTCGTATCCGCGGAGGCCTTCTTATGTGCTACAGTCTCTGGTGGACTATTGGATCCTTCTTCGCCTATATAGCCCTCCAGCTGCTGAACCGAAAGAATCCCAACATTTGGCTCACACCTATTTATACCCAGTGGGCTCAGATTGGCATCATGTGTCTCATCTATGTCTTCCTCCCGGAGTCACCCGCTTGGTGCGTCAGTCGTGGTAGCGCAGATCGTGCTAAGAAACAGCTGCTGAGGCTCAACCGCGGCGTCGTCGACTATGATGAAGAGCATCAATACCGGATCATCGTGCAGACCTTTGAGCATGAAAGGGAGGTCGCAGCTGAGCAAAAGAAGGAGCACTGGTACGCCATTTTTCGCGGAATTGATGGCCTTCGGACTGTCATCTCTCTGTGGCCGAACCTGACGCAGCAATTCATTGGCCTCACCCTTTTTGCGACCTTCGGAACCTACTTTTTCCAACAAGCCGGCCTGGCCGACCCTTTCACGATTAAATGCATCACATCTTCCATCAACATTACCACGCTATTGATCGTCGTTTTGGTGGCCGACAAAATTGGTCGTCGACGAATCTCATGCTACGCGACCACGCTTTCATGGACAGCCTGTGTAGTCATTGGAATTCTTGGTCTAATCCCCAGGACAACGGCTACTTCAAACATCTTTGTTCTATTCGTATGCCTCTGGAGTAAGTCTCTTCATCTACCTAATGGTCATAGTCTGCGGCACTAACAATTTCTAGATGTTGGAATGATCTCCAACGGTGCTGCTGGTTGGGGCTTCATAGCTGAGATCTCTTCTCTGCGTCTTCGGCCTTACACAGCTGGCTTTGGCGCTGCGTGCACTTGTGTTGCTGGAGTCGTCATGAATGTTCTAACTCCATATATGGTCAACGCCAACAAGTGGAACTGGGGTTTCAAGACTGGCTGGTTTTACGCTGGTGTCGGGCTACCCTTCCTTGTCGGCACATGGCTTCTACTTCCTGATACATCAGGGTAAGTAACAGAGCATTAAATGGTTTATAGAACATTATATACTAATATGCATTAGACGAACTGCAGCTCAGGTCGATGAACTCTTTGAGAGGAAGATTAAGCCTTGGAGGTTCAGCAAGACCAAAACCACAGCCTGAAAGCAGAGGACGGGCCTGTATCTTGGTCAAGACTTGGAGTGTCTGAGAATCAAGGTTGTTTCAGCTCAGCTAGCCTTAAACTTCCGCTTTAGACCGTTTTTGTACTCGCCTAAGGTCACCATATGAGAAAGTTAGCCCTGAAAGCCTGTGATATTGGCATTATGACTCAGATTGCATTGTGATTTCCCGATCTGTATTGCACTGCTGTAGACACCCCTCGTCATTGTCTTCGTCATGTTATTCTTAGTATTAGTCTTGGTATCAGCGGCAGTGTAGGTTATGGCAGCGGAATAGCGTCTCATTCGACTCTCCACTCGACGCCTGGATTTGGCCTAGCCCATAATGGTTTGATCAATCGGAAATGGCTGGCTGAGCTTTATCACAGGGGCAAACAAGTTTTGGTGTACGGAGAGAATGGTCCGGCTAGAGGTCTAGGTCCGCACCCATTCACCGACGGATCACGAAAGGACAGGGCTTGAGTGATGTGCAACCCAAATCACATCAACCCACCATATAACAAAAACCCACCGAAAGGGCAGTGTTGTTCGGGAGCGGAGACGAGCTGATTGCAGGTTGGAAGCAGGGCAAAGGCATCATCAACATCGTCATAGTACGAATTGGATTAAAGGAGATGCTTTTTATGTTCAGCAAGTTCAAGAAACAAGTTTCAAGCATTTCGTAACCACACTACACACCCGTTTATCTAGGTCAAAGATGAAAGATGAAAGATGTATGTCCCTTCATTTGTTCAAGAACTTCATCACCATCAGCCTGACTTGGTCCTCCACCTGCTTAAAGTTGGCCGTCCAGAATGCAGCCCACTTCATCAGCTCATCTATAACCTCGTATTTATTAGACGACACGCCATTAATACGCGTCAGAAGTTTACCATCCTGAACTTTGAGAAGCGGCTTATGGTTGTCGGGATGGCCAGAGACTTTATCCATAATGGGAGCATGATGCCAAGCGGCAAACTCAAGCGGTTGTATGACCTTCTTGCCGTTGAAAGCGTTGTAAACCTCTGCAATGGACTGCTGAACGGCTTTGCGGCATTGATCGAGGTTGGTCGAGGTTGCCTCGGAGGAGTCAACCTTACCGGGCAGTCTACCGTCGCCAAAGGCCTTCCACTTCTCGCCGGATGGACTTTCGAGCCACAAGCCGAGCTCGCCGTCTTCGTTATGCATGACCTGATTAGATTGAACAATCATTAGCCTGGCCCAGGTGAAGGTTGTATAAAGGACAGGTGCGAGGGATAGACCTACGTTCGAAGATGCATTGATGACCCTGGCAATGTCCTCAAACTTGAGGAAAGGGATTGAATACGGATGGTTCTTGGCAATATCAGCGATCTCCTTGCGGGGAACTCTGATGTGGCCTGCTGCAAAAGAGTCTTGCAGGAAGTGATCGGCGAACGCATTGACTGCCAGAGCAGTCATGAGATCACCCCCAGCGGCCACTTCGAGAGCGACGGCGTGGCCAGCATTATAAGTTGACCTTGCCTCGACACCAAAATGATCAACATTCGCCTCAAGAAGCTGCATGAAACTTGAACCAACAACCCATCTGGAGTCCTTGGAGACTTCCTCAAGGTGCGTAATGTCAAGGGGATTGTCCTTGTACACAGCCGCAAGCTCAGCCGCGGCGTTCTGAGAATTCGAACGCATGACAGCTAGAGCCTTCTCATTCATAGCACTGAGCTCCTTGGTGATTGCTTCGGCTTTGAGTTTGCCAGCAGGCGGAAGGTCAAGAAGGTCGAACCAGCGCCGAAACATGAGTTGCATGCGTTCGGCATTAGGTTCGGAGGAGATTGGCTTGTCTAAACCGAAGTAATCTCCAGCGAGACCGTTGATCTCACCGTAGGTGACAACAAGGCCATTGGTGAGGTGTAGAGTCGCTGCTTCTTTATGAGAAGAAGATTGATGATCATCTGAGACATTGACGGTGTCTCCCAGAAATCTGTGCTCAGCGAAGTACATATTGATAGATCAAAGTGATGTTCAAAAATATTCGGTAAAAGATAAAAGAGTTGTGAAAATATTGGTGTTTCTATGGTTGGATCCGTGGTGAGTTTGTAGAGACCTGGTGATGTTTATACCTTGCCAGAGCAGCCCATCCCTTGCATACCAATTGACCTTGACACACCTTTCTATTGCCATGAAGGTGGAAATAATGATCCGAGGTTTTCAATCAGTGTCGCACCTCAGCTAAGCCATTTGCTTTGGAGTGGTTTGCCCAGACCCGCTAAATTCCAATATGGCTGAGACATTGGAATCGAGACCGAAACCTTAATAGTCCCAGCCAGCCACGGGGGGTTATGAACACCACGCACTTCATAGGTAATCAGTTGCATCAACATTTAGAACAGCAAAGACTAATAGGCAACGTGCCCTGTGTGTTGATGACTAACTAAGAAGCGACATACAGATACAGTCATTTACGCGGAAGAACGTTTGGGCAACATCAGCCCATTTCAACGACGGATCTCCCCATAACGTACATAGGCTATGCAGCAACTCCAGCCAGCCACGAAATACACGTCTGGACCTCACAGCCGCAAGTGCTCGACAATGAATCCCATATCTCAAGCTGCAGGGAACGATCGATTCATCACCAACAATCAGCTTGCCACAAGATATGATCTAAACCACGTTCGACGACAGGATGTGATGTCGGAGGTGAAAACGGCTTCGAGACATCGTTATGGAGAGTGATGATTACGTCCAGCTAGCCACAGGCTGCACCACCAGACCATTCGTTACAGCTTGGATTACTGTATGTAGATAGCATCTGCAAATGATCAGCTCACCACTTCACGAAACAGCTTGTGATACACTGAGAAGGACGTCAAGCCGATATCAGCCAGCCACGGGACAAGATCAATCTCTACTCATGAGATGTTGACTGGTATGTAGTACCTCAGTTCAGTCACAACGATCAGCCAGCCACCAGTTCAACTCAAGGACGAGACTATCAGATTGAGCAGGAATCTTTCGCCTCCTACACGTCCGATTCCAAGTTGTCACATCGCAAAGACTCTCTTCTCTAACAACTTCGTTACAGATGCCTGGAAGAGGGAGACGCAACGTACCTCTCACTCCAGTTTAGCGAGGTGAACTATCTATATAAACTCCCTACGATCCCCGCGATATCACTTTCAATTCACTCATCACTCAAGCTTATCACTCTCAGCTCACTTCTTCAATATCTTTTACATACACTCAAACCTTCAACTTCCCGTTGCAAATCAGTCAAAATGGTCGTCGAAAAGGGCAACAAGATCTTCATCCCCGCTGACCAGCTTACCACTACCGAGGTCAAGGTAGAATGGTCCAAGAACTGGACCGATTACTCGGCCCAGTACTATTCAGTCCCTTTCTTCAACAGAGACCAGGGTGCGTATGACAAAACCTCATGTGTGGGCTGACCGTGCTGACTTTACGCCAGGCAATGAGGAGAGTGTTATCTTCATTCAGAAGACCTATCTTGATTCCCTCAAGAATAAGAAGACTCCTGGAGATGATCTGACCGTCATTGTTGATGACTCTTTCCAGTATGGCCAGAACAAGGAGAAAACTAAGCGTTGGTTGGCCTACCATGACAAGAAGAACGAAGCCTACCAGGTAAGTTGAGCAGTTCGCATCATTTCAGTGCAGTACTGACCTGTTTTAGTGGCGCTTTGTCGAGGGCCTCAAGTCCAAGCTTGGCCAGGCCGCCCTTAAGTTTGCTGGAGGGTTCTTCCCCAGCATTGACCTGGGCATGCTGAAGCTGCTCTTTGGCGACTACCTCCACAACTTCTAAGCGGTCGAACATTTGGCGTTGAGGTGCATGCAACGGTCTGGTGCTGGCAATGGTTCTGGTATGTGGTAAAGAGGGGGTTTTTGCCCCAAGGTTTCCCCCTCTGACGCTTGCCGGAACGGACAAGAGAGCCGTCAGCCTGTTTGTTACATAGTCTTAATCGCAGGTGTGGAATTAAATACTAAAGAATCTTCTAAATCCATTCTAGATTGCCCCAAGCTTGTGATTCTCTTATCAAGAGTCTGCTAAGCCTATCATGGATTATCATAAACTTATGTCAAACTACTCAGAAAGGCTCTCAAAGCCATCATAAACTCCTCTAAGCTTGTGCTTGCGTATTGTCTCTATTTAAGCATATAAGGTCACTTAGATGCTTCTTTACCTCAATCCCAACAAACTACTGTAGCATTCAGAAGATCTCGAGATGATCCTTGTACCTTAGGCCAAAGTTGTCCACCTCGAGGCCTCAAGATTATTTGTATCGACATTGTAGGCTCGGGGGATCTTTGCCGCCATTAAGAGTTTGATTCTATCTGAAAACGCCTCACTAGAGTGTGCACAGTATTGCTGGCTGAGGGTATGATCGGTCTAGGCCTGGGGATATCCTGTTTGGCTACACGCGATGCCATCGCCATACCCGTTGTTGACAAGTTATATATACAGCGCTCAATGCTAATTACTGGCTTATTTCGACTGGTTGGGCGTAATTCCGAGCTCAACAGCCTGGTAGTTAGCACCAGGGCTAACAGCCCCAGCCATCGCCAGAAATATCCCATCATTCCTGCCAGAGTACGTGTAGAACTCGTCAAATGTCCCTGGAAGATTAGAGCAGGTAGTCTCTCCAGACTCAAAGTCATACGCGCAGGCCTTGGCAGGGGCCGAGCATTGGAGAACTCGATCGCGCGTTTGATCGCAGATAACGGGGCTGATGCCTGGTTGGTTGAGCATATTGTTGCTGCAGGTTACGAGCAAGTTGGCGTTCCCCTCTTCTCCATATTGAATGCATAGGATGTTTCCGTTTACGTCTGTAACACGGTTGGACGTAGAATCGATGGAGAAGGTCAAGCGATAGTTTGTAGATGAGTATTGCCATCCGACGAAGAAGCCGGGCGACTGGTAGCCTAGTAGATACTGGCCGTCGACTTGGGCGCCTTTTCCGATGACGTCGAAGGTAGGAATTGGTTCAAAGGTTCCTTGACTCGTGGTTGTTTCAGTGGTCGTGGTGGTAGCGACGGATTCTTCGAGGCTGGTGGTCTCTGTGGTGGACTCTTCATTCGAGGTTGACGTCACAATAGTGGAAGACAGATGGGCAGAAGTCGCAGTAGCAGTAGCGGTAGTCTCAAGCTCGGTACTCGTGGCAGACGTGAGGATTGAAGTGGCGGACTCAACGGAGGCAGTGGCTGTATGGATGTGAGACATGTTCACTCGGTCTTATGATCTTATCACAAAGAGTTTCACTGACTTGAACCGCTTGAAGAACCGCGTTTGCAAACGCTAGCAAATGCAGGGCTTGCCGCAATGACAGCCACGTAAAAAAGAGTGAAACGCATGTTGGCCACAGAGGAATAACGGGCGGCAGAGGCTAAAGCGGGTAAAGAGGAAGAACAGAAAAAGAGCAATTCCGGACTCGGGGAGTTTTGTTTGTTGGGTGTCAAAAGGGTGCAGACCCGAGGCGGTAGCCACAGGAAATTACAGCGGGTTGCCGTCCACTAACTCAGGTACTAGCGTTGCGAAACCCAATGACAGCGCGTGGAGGGGACACTATCGATTTCACTAACGATAACTAACAATGCCACGTCTAATAATACCTAATAATACCTCTGACTCCCAGTACTAAGATAAAAAAGGACATGCCCAATGAAAAGTAGGAAGGCTATTATGAAAGGTTTAATGGAAATGTTCGACGGCTCATGTGATGACGTGCGTCGCCCTTGGTAGACTAGAGTTGTGTTGTGACTCAGTTCTCCAGAGTCTGTTTCTTGGGCGAACTGACTAAACTTTTATTGTTACTGACCAGGCTCATCGTATATGCTTTGCGCTCAGTCTTCCATTGGATCAAAAAGTTTATATTGCCATAAGATAATAAGCTCCCCACCGGAGCAGTTACAGATGTTTATACTGCATAAGGTTTTGGACGACAGGAAGCTCGGGTCAAACTGAACAGCTGATTGATCGCTTCCGCGATAAGGTTTAGGCAGATGTTAAAAGGCATTTACACAATCTGTATATCAGAACTCCATTCAACCACATGATAGAAAGCATCAAATCGAAATAGAGAAAATGCACTCTGTTGTCAGGATTCACGCAGCGTGAAGATCATCAGCAAATAGCAGACCACTTGCAAATTCTATTCGCCCATTTAAGTCCCATAATTAAATCTTCTTCCACTTGTTACGGATCGTGAGACCATTGGTTTAGCATTATTGCGGTCGCTGGTTGTCTCACATACTTCCAAGGGGACGAATCAACGTGTTTCTGCTTCTGGCGCAGACGATTTCGAGAACCTTGAAACTGCAACTCTGAGAAGTTGACCTATCAACCACGATATAATCGAACATCATAGTTGTTGTAGAGAGTTTCTATCGCAGGTGACCTAGTGATTGCCAAAGTCTAGTTTACCTCCGTGTTCGTGAACAGTCAAGTTCGTTCATGCCATGCCCTCAACTTAAAGTAAACTTGAGCACAATAAACAAAATACCCTTTGTGAGTCAAGTTTAAACTTCTCCCAACTCATCTTCGTGCTATAAATATGGCATCTATTCCCTTGTCTCCCCTGTTTCATTTCTTCCTTCTTAACACACACTTGAACAGCCAGCTCAAATTTTCCAAGTCAAGGTCACTCAGCTCTTTTGTTCCAAGTTCGCTTGTCAGGCATCCAAGCACATTGCCGTCTTGGCCTTGAACAAAGAAACACAGACACAGACACATACTCTGTCTCTCTCTGTCTCTCTCTCCTTGCTACATACACATACACACAAACATTCTCCATCTCTCTCGAACAATCGGGTTCAACCCATCAACTCGACTTCACTCACCTCTGTTATTTCAACCTCTTTCCTGAGGCACCCAACCACACAACGACACACAACAAAGTCACTTCATACATTTACGAAAAAAGACTTTCAAGATGGGTTCCAGTCCATCCAAGCCAAAGGTCACACACAAGACCAAAATCCCCGCTCATCCCAAGCACCACGCTCCCCTCTCAGAAAAAGAGCAGGCTGAGTTTGCACCATACATCAAACACTCCAAGAATGATGGTCGCCAGCGTTTTGCCGATCAGTATGCGAAGAAGCAGAAAGATCTTCGGAGTGCTGGAAAACAATACAAACGCATCAGCCGATCCTCTTCAAAGTCTCCCCCAGAAGAGTATTGGGTGAAAAAGCCTCCCAAACAAGAGCCTTACCGGCCTTCTCGAAGACTCGAGACGCTTCCCCCTCATCCAAAAGGGTCTTGCAAAAAAAGGCCTCCCCAACGAGAGCCTTCGCGCCCTTCCCATAGACAGGAGACTCTTCCATCTCTTCCAAAAGGGTATTGCAAAAAAAGGCCTCCCGTACAAGAGCCTTTGCCCAAAAAGTCTCCGCAAAAAGAGTCTTCTCCAAGAGGGTCTCCCCAAAAACAGTCTTCCCGAAAAAAGTCCAGTTTTTGGGATTACTTTTAACTACCTGCACCAACTAAGGCCTCAGCCTTCATTTGTGCTCTGTCCTCGACTTAAGACCAACACAATGGGCCGAGCTCAGTTTCGCTATCTTGCAACAGCTTCAAAATATCACCACGACAATACGGCTGAATGCAAATGATAGACCAAGGATCATGACATATGTCGACAAGGGATGACTTGAAAGCCTCTCTCAAAGTTCAAGTATGATTTAAAGAATTATAACTTCTGCATGGTGTACAATATGGTATCGCATAGTCGTTAGGAGTTTGTTTCAACAAAAACGGGTTTTCTCATCGCTTGCATGGTTTCAGTATTTATTCAAGTTCCAATAAAATACAAGTTGCTTGGCTTCACCATTCTTATTTCAATGCTTCAAAACGTGAGTGACTGAAGAGAGAAGATTACATTGGCTATCAGACTAATCTTATTGCTTATATGGCCACCATTAATGATGTATCGCGTCTACCCTTGTCATTCTCACATTGTTTCTCTGGCTTTTGCCTCACATAATGAACACCAAGGTTACTAGGCTTGGTAGGATTAATCGTCAAGGTCTTCATTCATCTCCATTCATCTCACAACCACTGCAAGGGTATATCTTATCTGAACGTCTTTCCTAATAGCCAAGAAGATAAATACCCTTCCCAGACCCTATGTCCAAGAACGGAGGTTAGTTTTACTGCGCCTTGCATCAAAGAGGACGGAGTAGCGTAGTGGGAGGACACTAGGCATCGGCGCGGACAACACCATCACTACGGAGAGGCTGCTGGCTAAAGAAAGCTGCGACGAAACCACTTTATATGAAGCCCCCAAAACTGCTGAAACTCTTACATACGTTATGGATGGTGATGTGTATGCAATATCACTGTCTCACACGCCACATCCAGACAATAGTCAGAAACAAATTGGAAAGGACCTCCTGGGTGTCCAGGAATGACAGAGCAGATACTGACTGCTAGAATACTCTATCTCGGCCGAGGTTTCCGCGGTCCAAACTCCTCAAAATAACCCTACCAACTAGTCCCACGTGATCTCAGGTCGGAACACGGCATCAAGCTGCTTAAACATCTCCTTCTCCCACCCCAAATCCATCGGTGGGCGTTCGAAAATAGCAGGATCAACGTAATGGGTAAGTGACAGCTAAACCCGTATTAGCGATAGGTACACACAGCGAGGGACATGCATACCGGGCTGATGGTATTCTTCTTCCATTCGTCATCTTCTTTGAACTCCTTCTTTAAAACTGATTCGACATACTCGTTCCACACAGCGGTCATTTCATCCGTGAGAGAAGGTGGAACAGCGATACCGATAATGAGAGCTCGAGGGCGAGGGTGTAGGTTATGCAGAATGACTCCGAGATTGCGTGGTGAGTATCGGTACGGCTCCAATGTTTCTTCAAAGTCCATCATGGCTGTCATGACATATGGAGAGTTGTGTTCTGTAAAGATTTTGGGCATAAAGACGACGCCATTTTCGCGACCCCAGCCAATAATGACGACGGGAATGGAATCTGGTTTTGAGGAAAGAGGAGACATTGCACAGTTGTTAGGTTGGATTTGTAGTGTGAAGGAGGGCAGAGATTGAAAATAATAGCGTTTGAGGAATAGATCGGCCTTTTATAGCTAGTCTTGTCGCAATTCTGTGAACACCGAGGCCGAGGTGTGGATATGTTATCACTGGCGAGCTCTGGGGCTGCCGATCAACTATGATCACCGTGCAAACACCGAGGCCGAGGTTTGTAAATCTTATCACCGAACGAGTTTGATCAACATTTACTCTTATCACTGTCCACCCTTGTATAATTGTCACCTACGTCTTCAAGTCGGCATGGACAAAACTGGGTGCGAATGAAATAGAAACGGGATACCACTCAGCTATTCACTTAAACGGTACGGAGCACCTCGACTTGGTCAATAGGCGAGAAGGTTTTGACCATAGTTATACAATCGTTATGTGGATGAATGTGGACCTGAGTAGTCGCGACACGAACAAGGCGCGTGGTAAAATCACCCGTCGAGCAAGAACCCATCTCTATTGGCTTGGACAGCAGAAATACATGTATCAATTATATCATAGCCTTAATAACTAATGCCCACAGCTTTGTCTAATGTCTCCTTGCACATGCGTAAGAATACAGCTCCCAATTCCTTGCGGTGGAGAGGGATAAGACTGAAGAATAGAGAGGCTGTGACACGGAATAAAGTCTTGCGGTGTAGCCGCACCGAGTAGTTATTTTTGAGGAAAGCAAAGAACTGCTCCTGCAGCTCGTTCAGTAGCTCAGTATCCGCCTCATCCAACAACGGCTTATCATCCTCTAGAGCTCCAGTGAGGTCGTAGTTATTGGCACTCATGAAAAGGATATAGTCGTAGCCACACAGGGATTGCAGAACCTTGCCAAGATCGTAGTTGATGTCGCCCTCGGGGGTGAGGTAATTCTCCAGCTGGCACCGCACATCAATGAAGCTGACGGTTCTCTCGTCATCTGAAATGATGGCGTTGCTAAACACCGGATCACCGTGGATGACGTTTGCGTGAACGCCCTTCTCCTCAGCCTCATATGTGTCGAGAAACTCATCGAGCCGCGCAAAAAGCGACGCAGCTAGTGGACCCAGCGCGTCGTAGCGATCACGGTGCTGGTAGTATCTACTGCGCAGCTTGGTGCCGTAGTTGGCGTAGATGTCGACAGGGTGATCACCAGGGGCTTTTGGTGCAAACTTGGCCTCTAGCGCTTCAGGGACGTCCAAGGTGGGTTGCGAGGTGGTGTTTGGTGCGGTGTGAATGGTGTGCAGGGTCTCGAGGAATTTGGTGAGGCGGCCTTTGGTGATGGACCGTCCGACGAGAAGATGAGAGAATGTGCGTCCACGACGGTTCTCCATAGTGATGCTGTATGTAGAAGTGGCAGGGATGTAGTCGACGCTATACACAGAGGGAAAGATGCGAGACAGTGTTGGCGGCATGTGAGCGTAGAAGTAGAGCTCACCAAGAATAGCCTCAGATTTGCTAGACTTGATGACCTTGTCTCTGATGATCTGAACAGTGTTGAAGTCTCGTGCAGCAATCATCCCGGCCTTCTTGACATCCTCGGCAGAACTCTTACGTACTTGGCCGAGCCGAGGTGTGACTTCAGGCTCGTCGAGTATCCAGCCTAGCTCACGCGCGGTGTCGAGATTGGCATTGACGGCCAAGTCGTCGACGTAGACATCAGCGTAGGGCTTCCCGAAGTTGATCTCGTGATAGGGAATCTCGTAGTCCGAGAGTTGTTTGAAGGTGACGAGACCAACGTCGGCGAGGACTCTGCCGGGATTGCCGTAGTGTGTCTTCATTCTACGTGCTGTTTGCTGGAGGATGTCAGTATGCTGTTTAGAATACGAATCCCTTGGAAGAGTTGAACTTACAATGATGATGTAGTGGCCAGCCTTGTACAGCTGCTGGACGAGGCGAATATTCTTAGAGATGGGCGGGCAAGTCGAGTAATCACCCGAAACAGCCGGGACTCCCACGAGGGTCATGTCCAAGTCGAAGCAAAACCTGCGCTTCTTCAACGTGACGGGCATATTGTAATTGTCTGTTTTGAGGGCCGCCAGTAGTTCTTGCAGCTGTTCTGGGGTTCCGACGACGGAAAAGTCATTCTTCTGTATGGGCAAGCCGATGAAAGGAACACCGCTTTGAACCATCATGGAGATGACTTGCGAGGTGTAGTACTCGCCCACTTCGGCACCGTCGGGATGTTTCACGTCGAGGTTCTCGGCGGCCCAGGATTTTAGGTCGGCGGCCGAGGGAAAGACGTATGCTCCTGTGTTAGCTTTGTTGCTGATGGCTTTCTTCTCCTGGATGTCGACGATTCGTTCCGCACCTGGCCTGAGAGAGTAATAGTGGTTAGTCTGGGTCGCGGTGGTGAGAAATTAAGATTACAAATGCCAACTTACGATTCGCTTTCTGTCTGGATGTAAGAGAAGATGGGTTTGTCGCCTTGGTCGATAAAGTAGAAGCAACCGCCATGGCCGCTGGGCATCTTTCGCACAGACGTCAAGATGTCATACCAATAAATCGTATCGCAATCGAGAGATACGGTTCGGTGTTGCAAGTGCTCCTTGGTCATGCTCTGTGTGACCATGTATAGCTGAAGAAGGGCGGACAGCGTTAGACACTGAGATCCAGGGTTTCAGGAAGTGATAAGGGACCTACAGTTTCACTGGCACCTTTTGTTTGATGTCGCAACAACAAAAGCTTGAGGTTAACCTTTGGAAAGTTCTTGCTGACCAGCTGACCGATTCTGAACTCATGGTCAATGTGCTCATTGACAGCAATCCATAGAGTGTCTTTGGGGCGAAGGCTGAGGTTGTCGATCAACCACAGGAGCATCGGTTGTCCAACAATGTTGATGAGGGGCTTTGGGAAACGATAGCCCTCCTTGGCGAACCGTGAACCAATGCCACCAACAGGGATGATGACATTTACTGGCTCGTAGTCATCTGCGTGGCCGTTGGCGATGCCGTTAGTAACAGCGTTATCATGAATATGAGGCATGACGAAGGATGAAAAATTATCGCTGTGCTCAGAAAGTGAGGGGGATGGTCGAAACGAATCTTGCGGTTGTCAATCACTTTAAATCGTCGTTAACAAACACGGCCTTTGTGCGGGATAAGTTAGTCTGCTTGACCTTCGTCCTTCCAAACAGACCAAATCTTCCCCCCAAAAGCAGTTGGAGATGTTCGAGAGGTGCGCCACTCTTTCCAGTAGCGCTCCAGAATCACCTACCGAGACATCCACCATTCTATCAAAACCGCCCAGAACGGATTATACAAAGCCATGTGGCGAGACAGGGCTGTAGCTCTCGACCGAGACCGGGTTCCACGCGTGGTGAGAGGGGACGATAAACGTTCTCGGCGGGATGAACAAGGTCTGGCGTTGCAATGGTAGTTCTAATCCAAAAACGGAAACCCTGCCAAGGAATGTTGGCTTAATTGTAGGGGAAAGGATGGACGGGTAGCTATCTTGACGGATGTCTTTCCGGCCACCTTTTTAGCGCATCGAAAGTAAAATAAACGGTCTGGAAGCTCGATAGATACACATCCGCCAAAAGAGAATATTGAAGTATTGAACTGGCATGCAATGGGGCCGCGGCCGCCGCATCCGGACTAGAGCGACATCTTCATTGTATGATTGAGCGGAGGTGGCTACTGTAGAAGTGATGGGAGAGTCCCAAGGCCCTGATTCAGGCAAGGCACATCGATAAGCAAGCATAGTGCAACCGTAGACCCAGCACAATTCACAAACATCGCTGTGAGCTATGTACCCTGATGAATTGTTGCGCTGCTGCAACGATTGCCTCGACAGGAGCGCCATTTTACTGGATGCTTCCACGATGTCCGTACTGGGCCTGATTACTGAAGTGGGGGTGCCACAAAGGTACACTGATAAAGCTTGCACCTCAAAACGTGCATGGGAATGATGGAATGATCTAATTCTAGACAAAGAAATACCGCATTCTGGATCTACCTACGAATTGTCTGAATGCAGTGTTGCAATACGGCATCTAGTAAAGCTCATTTGTCCATTGATATGCATTTTGCAGATACGCTCCAGACACTTTGCCGCAAACAGGGGAAAAACAAGCTTTCAGCCCCCGGTCCCGGCAACGAATCCCATGCCTCGGTGACACCTCAGCCCTAAACCTTAGACCCTCTAGAATCCCGTTGGAACGCCCACTACCGAATGGAGCATGCCTGAGGGGCCCTGTTCCTGGTTAGTAGTAGAAATGGACAAGCGCGATTCGTTAGATTCTATAGCGAGGAATGTGGCGTCTTGCCAAGTATGTGAACAGCATAGAGCTGATATCTGTGGCTTGGTTCTCGACGCAGGAACCGTATGAAGCGTCGCGTCTTACGGTTGCAGAGGCATAAGCTGCTCTCTTTGAATGCTACTAAACATCACCACGGACTTCGCTTTTTAATCCATCAATCTACCATCCCAAGTGAACTTACCATCAGTGCAGAAACAACCATGTCTGCAACTCGGTTCCTACGAAAGTTGTCGCTGCGCAATAGCAGCCCCCAACGAGCCGCTTACCTCGCGGCCCTGGGTCTCGTCGGGATCCAGGTCGGTATAGGCGTTATCATGAAGACTGCCCAGAGCGGTGGCTCCTATGCTTTCTCACCATCGGGGTCCATCACCATCTCTGAGTTTCTCAAGTTAATCCTCTCTTCAATATTCTTTTACCGGGAGTGCAAGGTGAGAGCGCAGACGGGCGTTGGACCGTCTACACGAGGCTCGGATACAGCGTATGCATCGCTCACGGATGATCGGGATTTGGAGATTCAAGATAAAGATGAAGATTCGTCATCGCTAACAGCAATGGACTCGGAGGACGAGGGGTCGAGGGATTCTGAGCCTTCCTCGTCGCCACTACCTTTTGGTCTGCGAACGTTTTGGGGATATTTCCGCGGTGAGGTGAGGGACGATGTGCGATTTGGCTTTTACAATTTGGCGCTCATTTACATTCTTATCAACAACTCTGTGAGTGCTCGTCGAATCTTGGTATCTACATTGGAGTATGAAACTAATAATCATCGTTTAGCTCTTTCTGAGCTACAAGATGGCGGATCCAGGTACGATTCAGCTCACCAAAAGCGGTGTCACCCTCATCACAGCTTTGGTCATGATTGCAACTCTCAATCAACAGGTGTCCAAGACTCAATGGATGGCAATCACCATGCAGGTACTAATCAAACCCTCCCCCCAGACCTTGAGGAATAGGCGACTGACAATCAACGCCTTTTCAGCTTAGCGGCCTCATCGTTACGCAATATCAACCTGGCAAGGGCGCCCTCTATCCACTGGACACATACGCCCTTCTTCTCTTCCAGGTCTTTCTCAGCGCTTCATCGGGCGTGTACAACCAGGTTCTTCTCAAAGCCGACGACTCCAGCCTTCATGCCAACAACATGATTCTGTACGCCTCGGGCACAGTCGTCAACCTCGTCTGCCATATAACCATCAAATGTATAAGCTCCAACGAACCGGGTTTCTTTGAGGGATACGGGAGTATTCATGCCGTCCTGGTGATTATGAGCAATGTCTTTATTGGCCTTGCAATCACTGCCGTGTACAAGTGTAAGTCTGCTCGTCACATCCTTTCTCAATCTACCTATCATGGTGCCTTTCTATCAGCAAGCTGACCATGAAATTTCTTCACTTCAGATGCCGACGCCCTTGTCAAGTGTTTTGCGACCGCCTTTTCGACCGGAATATTGCTATACCTAGCACCTCTCATATCGGACACGACCCTGAGCTTCCTCGTTATACCGGGGACATTGATTATCTTTGTCGCTACTTGGCTCTACATGGAGAATCCCGCTCCAAAGCCCACCAATACCAAGTCTGACTCTGGTTCCAACACCGGCTTCTTCTTCAAACTCGGCGCCATCGTCAAGAATAAAAAGGTGGTGTTCATCTTCGTCAACACGTTCATCACGGTCATGGCTGTGATGGCCCTGGCGATGTACCAAGTGGCCATGCCTACCAAGTCTATATCCACTGCGCCTAGTGATAGAAACACTATGGCGATGACAACAAATGAAGAAGCCGACGTTCCAAAGATCGTCACATCGCCTTTCAAAAATACCATGGCGTTCATCAGATGGAACTCTGTTCACCCTGAGCGCATACCAACGCTGATGAAGTATAAGCCCTTCTTCCGCGACATTCACATCTCAATGCCCGACATGATGAAGGATGAAGGTCGCAGCCCAGAGTTTCACAACATAACTCATGACCAGAGTACCCTCACCTTTCACATCTACCAGCAGGTAGCCGACACCATGCAACTGATTCTCGATGAGGAGCCAGAAATTGACGGCCTCCTGTACTATCACTTCGACGCTTGGATTGACCCTCTGGCCTGGAGTAACATCGACCGCAATAAGATCTACTTCCCCATGACTTGGCCCGAAATGAAACCTAAAGGACCCCAGTTCTCGTGCATGAATGACACAAAGGATTATGACTGGGGCGGATGGGGCGGACCGCATTACCACCTCAAAGCCCAACTTGCAGCCGCTCAGCTGGACCACTTGGACCTGGGTTTCAAAATCGACATCCACGAGTTCTGTGTCGGCTGGAGCGATATTTACTTCATCCCCAGAAAGCTCTTCAAGGATTACATCATCGCAGCCCCAATTTTCAAGTCTTTCGACGTCTTCCACGAGGTCGGCATCCCAACTATGCTGCATATCATCGAACAAAGCCATCGCGAGTCACCCTACGTGCCAGCCATGGAGTTGTTTGCAGACTGCTGGGGCTATTGCTGCGCGGATAACCCCACCATCTACGACGTCACAACCTATCGTTGTGGCCATCGTCTTGACTACCGTAACGAGGAGGTGACGGGGGCTTTTTACAAGAAGCTCGACGAGGAGGCGAAGTTCCTGGGACAACCCATGAACGGGTCCCATGTCGCGAACCTTACAGAGATGTTTCCTCCAATAAAAGAGGCTGATAAAGCGAAATTGCCAGCATCGAGGAGAAAGAGGTAGCTGGCCAATAGATAGTTAGATGATACTACACCGTCACAGGCGCAATAGCCAATCAATTTAGTTACTGTATGATGTATCTCGGTTCTAAGCACATTAACCCTTTCATGTCAAGGCACAAGTTAATCTGTTGAGGTAGAGTTTGAGTTACAGGTATGAGCTACTAATCACGTACTGACACATCAGCTTTGAGCCTTGAAATGTAAAGAAAGTTTCAGGGGGATCAGGCAGCTACGATAAGACTTGTTATGCATTTTCACAAGCTCCAGTAACTCACTGTCCACAAGCACCAGAAAGCACCTTATAAGATGTGTTGTTTTGATAAGAACTACGCATACCATGAATTCATTATAGAGATTCGGGTAGAAGACTAGATAAATGCTTATAGCGAGACGTTGTTTCGAAGTCAATTAGTATTCTTTCTTCATGTATTCCCATTCCCGCTTGTAAGCATTATTAATTAAGCCTTGAGATGCCAATCCTACCTGCTTCTTGTGTGCAATGAAGCCACATTATGTATAAGCAATAACTCGCCGTTGTTCTACATGGAGATACGTAGAGTGATACGCGTCCTTCCTTCTCTGACTGGGTGGTTTTGTTAGGACTTGAATCATTAGAGTTTACAGCGTGAGAAAACCATCCTTCTTGGCATTTGTCCCCTCATGGGCTGTTTATGCTGTCAGCCCCAAAGCTCTGAACTAATCGCCCTCCGTAGTTTCAAGACACCTCTGTCCTGGGAATCTATATTAACCATTCACAATCAAACTTTTACGCCATACCTGTTCTATGCCCGGTACACCATAGAGCAGCTTGTGCTTCAGTTGAACACTTCTCTGGCACCTTTTTATCTATATAAAGCTCATGTGATCCTTTCTTTAACCTTTTGTCTTTTCTCATCATTTCCAAACATAATTACAATAATCAGTTTAAGTCTACCAATTCAAACTCACCCAACTCAATTGTTCCAATACCTTCCTTAAGTGTCACAAAAAAACCACAGTACGTGCCTCTACCTATCATCAGTTAATCAAAACGCCAACAAGACTTTAGAAACACACCACCTCATACTCTCAAGATGTGCGGTGGTTCCGAGCCGAAGGTCTCTGTCGACCCACCCTCCAGGCCGTACATTCAGGTGTCCAAGAGCGCCCCAGGCATCTCGAGTGCCGAGTTGAAAGAGTGGGACAGGTATATGAATCCCCCCTCGAAAGACAGGCAGTGGGGCAAAGCCTATACCACTTCCATGAAGAATGACGGGTGGAGGCTGAAGAGAACCGGCAAGAAAAAAGGCTCGTTTGTGCCCAAGAGCAGGTTTCACTTCTGGTAAACCTGAGGGTCTATTACCCTACTATACCATGGGTTCACTGAATATTGGTTTGGGAATGGATTACAGGTGTCTACATGGTTTGTGCCATTGTGTTCAGTGGTATCATGTATCTTCAAAAGGGTTGATATGGGATGTTGATAGTGAATCTGGGATAGGGTTCTTTATTGCCCAAGTAAACATGTGTCGAACTCTGCCTCAGCCGTGGTCTTCCTGTGGACAAAATAATCACCGAATGTACTTCGTCCTCTACAGTCCACTCTAAATGGCTCATTCTAATTTTAGGGCTAACTCCACCCTCACCAACGACCCTTCAACACCGGAGGACAGTTTGGAACTGCAAAACACACTTCTGTGATCTTGGGGCACTCCTCTACTGCTTGAAACAGAACAAAGTTGGCATAAAAATAAACATAGCATCACCTTCAAACTTATCATCTTTGGCGAATGTGTCCGAACCCTATTGGTAGCCCTCTCCATAGGAGAGTCAGGAAACTATGTCAAGGCCAGAGTCAAATCCGGCTCGACAACTGATTTGTAGTATTTTCGATAGGGTTTATAGGTCAGAGTCCTGGTGCAGTGTCGCAGTAGACAAATTAATAATGCTTTGGTGGGGTCAAGGTATGAGAAGCTTGGGCAGAATATAAGACGAGGCCAATAGATACAAGGTTTAGTGGGAAAGGAAGCCCTATCTACTGGACCAATAACATAAAGACATTGACGACAAGCTTTTCCCTGGAACAAACTGTACTTAGGGACGAAAACCCAAGGCTCGTGAGTCACTACACGTCTGGAATATTTAATACCTCCAATTATCCTACAGTCTATACCCAAACATACCGATCTTCCTTACATACTCACTTCACCAGGATCATTATGGAGATTCCTCGTTCGCCATTAGATGATGTCGACAAATGCTCCCAGCACGACATGGTTTCGATTTCAGACTACACATATTCCTCATTTATCCAATCCCCATACCTTATCATGTCTTCTATAGCAGACTCGGACCAATATCGTGAGGAATGTTCTGGCTATGACTCCAGGTATCTCAAAACAATTTCGCCTCCATGGAGCTGCTTATCAGAAGAGATGCAAAGCTTGGTCCGAAAAGAGCTACAGTACATGTTCTTCGAAGAAACAGCCTTGTACCTACGCTCGGAAAATGAATACGCCGTCGGATGGTATGCGGATTACGATCTTCCAGGCGCCAGGTATCGTCAGCCGGGACAGCTCAATATCGAACGAGAAGAAATGTTCAACTTCCTAAACAAAGAGATTGCGGTATTTATCGACACGCAGACTGTCGGATATGGTGCTTTGGGCTATCTGGGTCGGTATTTATACCGCGCATGGCTTCACTTGCACGACGGACGTCCGCCGTTCCAGCGTGGAGGCTTTTTTGCCAAACCCTTTCGATTTCGCAAGCGAGGTTCAGAATCTTTGGATCGGCTGTCACTATTCCACAGAGATCTCACACGTACGCTGTCGGCGCATCTTGATGACATTGTGCACTTGTGCCAGGACAGGGACCACGCAACAATTTGCTGGCAGCCGATCGGCCCAGCTATTCAATCATTTAAGGACCATGGCTATCTAATGTGGCCTCTTTTCCGCGCAATTTATATGGTCCTGGACGACCAGGCTCTAGCAGACTACACCAAGCCTCCTCCTGTTCCAGAACGGGAGAATGAAGATTGGATGGCACTTCGTAGCCAATTCTTCATCCATCAGGTCTCGAGCTATACTGTTTTGCTAGTCAAGACAGGGGATGATTCGCATCTTTCTTCCCCGATCAGCTTTTTGCCTCTCTTTGACGCTGGTTTGGCACTCAACGTCAACAGTCAGGATTACCAGGATGGAGAGGAACCGACTGTTGTGCGGGTGAAGCTAGATGATGGCATTCGATTTGTCTGGGATCTTCTAATGATGGAAGTAAATTGCAACAAGGAAATTGCAGACTTGGCTGAGAAGTTGAGACAAGAACAGGATATGCATTGTCAGGCGTGGGTCGGTAAGGTTATAGAGCATGCCCAGGAAGCTGGGATCGATACGAATGGCTATTCTTGGCAAGCAATTCGACGTGCTCTAGCAAGGGCGAATAATGAAGCTTTTGATGAAGACCAGGTCAGTCCATATTGGGAGACAATGATTTGGTGGAAGTGCGTAGGTTGATGAATTTGATCAGTTAACTAGTCACCGAGCATCAATATAACGGTCGACAGGCTGAGGCGTAGAGGGTATATTTGGCTAATATTCTTTGAATCCAAAAGCAAATCATGTATCAAGCAAAGAATAGTCAATTAGTCGCTAGGCCGGCGTGGGACTCGGCTTCAATTAATGTATCAACAACTTTTAAACGCCATAAAAGGGAATAATTGTCCCAACAGAAAACACACATCATCTTGCCGCGTATCATACTCCTCCCATAGTCCCATATTCATACTCCTAGACCACCCAACGGACGATAACCATGCCATCATTAATCCACCACAATAAAGAGGGAAAAGGTGTCTTTGAAATGTAAATCACCAGGCTGCCGAATCAGCCTTCGGGCGACCACAGAGACTTGTCGGATAGCGCGATGGCCCAGGGAATCTCGATGGCTGATCAGCAAGTGCATCATTGTCTTGCCAGCCCAGGTGCCTAAAATGGCTTCGAAGCTTCGCGTTCCCGGGTTGTAAGTCAAAACATCCAACGCCGCAGGCGAACAAGGAAACGTCTCCTGATGATCAGGTTTATCCCAGCGCAAGGTCTCCTAGACCACTTGACGTGTTTGTTTGTTCCTAATTGTATCAACCCACATTACTCTGAGCGCTGATAAGGGCCTATTGTGCTGGTTGGTGTCTTCGATCCAGGTCTGCCATAGTAACTCGGAGATCGGGAGCTGCTGTTGCCATTGTGTTTGGTCGTTTGGAGTTCTCTTTGCCTCCCTCAGTTCTAATATGCCACTATGGCAGTCAGAAGATGCAGATATAACATATGCATCTTTTGAGTTTGGTATAAGGCTATATACCTCACTAGCCGAAAGCCTGGTTGTGTTGATATTGTAGGCTTGGAGGATCTTGTTCTTTGCTGCCGTCAAATTCTTGATTCTCTTTAGAGATACCTCACTATAGCTCAGGCGGTAATTCTGGCTAAAGGGAGCATAGGTCTTATTTCCAGGGTTATCGCTCTGGAGTTTGCTTATCAATTCGCGGCCCTTTCTTCGTGCATCGACATATCTCAGTCGAAGGGTTGCAACATCCGGCGCTGAAGACTCTGATGATGACATTTCGAAGAGATAAGGTGTTTAATTGAGCTGTTGTAGAGAGTGGCTTGCGACGGAAACGGTAGGCCGAAAAGGCGGGAGGACTTATGGATAGATGAAAATGGCTTTTGAACGGCGTGGACGCAGGAACTAAAGCAGAGGAACTCAACGCGACAAAGAGAATCGAAACAGACGATGATGGCTGAAGAGTTCAAGTTCATCCTCGGTTGGTTTAAAAGATTTAAGGCAAGGCGCAGGTCACGAGTCAACTGTCTCTATATTTAATTGTTTAGGAAGGTAGGCTCCTTCCTTCACAGGTTCAGTTATCGCTCAAGTGGCATTACAGTACCATCGTATTAGACTGCCAGGCTTTGCGACATGTGAGCAATGTATAAATTATATAATATTCTATCGTATTTGTCATTTATAGTGTCCACGTTCGAATCAGCTAATGCGAGATCTAGGTTGGTTGCAGAGCTGGCACTTGTCCTGGCTATGTAGACAAAGCGCAGTTGGAGCATACAGTGAAAGCCTGTCGAGTAAGTCACCAAGCACCAATAGGATAGTCACCAGGCTGGGGCTTTGAGAGGAGTCAAATATACTTGAGCCGAGATATTTCTACATCGAAAAAAAAAAGAGCATATCAATTCGCGAACTGTGGGTTGATCGCTGGGCCGTGGTCATGTGACGCATGGCAACTTGGTGATAGATGCACCACATTAAGCCGAGGCTAAATTTGCCGCCGCGATTTACCCATGGCAAACAGTACAAGCGAGTCATTGCGAAAATGAAAGTAGTCACAATAGAACATTTTAAATGTTTCCTTATAAGACCTATAATTTATACAGCTTATACCATTTTAACATTTACTGCCTCGCATCATAAAGCTTCACCATGATTTTCACCTCCAGATATGATATTGCCATTCCTGATGTTGATCTCCTCACTTACATATTCGGTACACACCTCCCTTCTGATCTCCAGACCTGGAGCCACTAACACCATGGAAAGACTCACCCTCGGAGGACTCTCAACAATCCTCGCCAGACAAGCCCTTGTATGTCACTGCACATAACCCGGCCCAACAAATCAACAGAGCGCAGCTACAGCATACGGTGAAAGCCCTGGCTTCCGGATTACGACATGTTTTCAAGATACGAGACGATGATGTTGTCTTGGGGTTTTGCGAGAACTCTGTTAGTGTTTTTCCCCATCGCGTGGTTTCATTGGCTAATCATTATAGATTCTCTACCCAGCAGTGATCTTGGGATCAATTGCTGCTGGGGGAATATTTACTGGAGCCAACCCGGGATACACCTACTCTGGTAAGTCATGGGCAGTCACTCCGGGATACCACATCTCTGGTGACCCAACCTTGGCTAAGAATCACAGAACTTGTCAATCAGCTCACCGTTTCGGGAGCAAAATGCATTGTTACGGATAGCACTCGACTGGAGATGGCGAAGAAAGCCGCAAAAGCGGTGGGCTTACCGTCCACTTATTTGGTTCTGATCGACGCGGAGGAGGGTAGCATTGTCGATGGTGTTTCAACCTTTCAAAGTCTTCTGGTGCATGGAACATATTCTTGGCAGAACATATCGGACCCTCGAGCCCTTGCAGATAAGTATGTTGCTTGAGTGGCTCTTTCATAATCTACCAAACCTGACCTATCTCTTAGACCAGCTGTTCTCAACTTCAGTAGTGGCACGACCGGACTTCCGAAGGCTTGTGAGATTACCCATCGCAACTTGGTTGCCAACGCCGAACAGAATCTTCACCTTGATCGAGTGGCAAGGAAGCGGAAGAATGACCCGTCTTATGCAGCCAACGACGTTCATTGTGCCTTTCTCCCATTCTATCACGCTAGTAAGTTTCTCCTTGCCTGCCTCGCGATTCTGGTACGAATGCTCACGACAAATTCAGTGGGTCTTATTACTTTCTGCATCTTGAATGTCAAACGAGGCTGCACTACCGTCGTCATGCCAAAATTCGACTTGAAGTCCTTCCTCAGCGCTATACAAGACTTCAAGGTAACATACCTAATCTTTGCGCCCCCAGTGGTATCGATGCTCGTCAAGAGTCCTCTTGTTTCCAGATATGACCTGTCGAGTGTCAAGTTTCTGGTTTGTGGAGCAGCACCACTCCAGGCCGATCTGGAAAAGCGGCTCGAGGCACTTTTCAGCAAGACCGGCGCTCGAAGCCGACAAGGCTGGGGTATGAGTGAAGCTACAATGTCCATTTCGATCTTTGGGCCTGATGAGTTTGATCCATCTCATGGAAGTGTTGGGTATCTGGTGCCTAATATGCAGCTCCAGATTCTTAACGAGGATGGCAGAGCTGTTGGTTATGATGAGGAAGGAGAGGCTATACTTCGAGGACCGAATATGTTCAAGGGCTACTATAAAAATCCTGCTGCGACCAAGGATGCTTTTACTGATGATGGCTGGGTCAAGACTGGGGACATTGTCAAGATCGATAAGACCGGACTGGTTACAATCGTTGATCGCAAGAAGGTCTGTATCGTCAAGAGCTTGTGCATGAGCCTTACTAACTGTGATGTATCAGGAACTCATCAAGGTCAAGGGATTTCAGGTTGCACCATCTGAACTAGAAGGCCATCTCTTGGAGCACGAAGGGGTACTAGACTGCGCAGTTATTCGGGTCCTACGGTATGAGTGCATCTTCCCTTCCAATGACAACTCACTGATAGGAAATCACCAGAGACGGACAAGAACATCCCCAGGCGCATATCGTCCGAAAGAAGCCAGATGTGACAAGTCAGTCCATCCTTTCATTCATGGATAAGCGTCTGTCTCCCGTCAAGCGAATTACAGGCGGTGTCGTATTCACCGATGCCATTCCAAAGTCCCGGTCTGGCAAGATTCTGCGACGATTAATCAAGGATGGTTTTACTAGCAAGGACCCTAGTCCTCGTCTGTGACGGGTTACAAGTTAATGGGCGGTGAACTTGTCTGCATTGGGAGATTTTCGGTGGAAATTTCTCCCTCGGCACAAAAGTTTAGCCGAAGGAATGGGGAATTGGTATGCTGGTGGAGGGTTGGTTTTAGGGGATTGGCTAGAACTTAGAGCGTGACAGTAAATGCAGGTCACTAAGATTGAGTATAGTATCGATCAGCAACTTGTTTCTTCTCTTTACGAGACAGCCCGAAGATCCCGGTAGTGAAGTTTATTCTCAAGCTAGTGATATCCTGCCAGCGTTTACTGGTTAAGGAAGCCATTCAGCTTTGAGGAATACTTGGAGCTCCCATGCATTGAAAGAGACTCAGCATCACATTTGTAATAGTTAGACTAATTAAATTAGAGGCCTAGTTGACTGCATTAATGCTGGAACATAGTTTCTTTTCTTGCAGCCTGTTGACCTTCCCCAGACTGACCCCGCGAAATGCTACCCCACGTTTAATCTCTCCGGCCAGCCGGGTCCTCCTCTCTTCTTCCTGCCGTTTAGCTTTTATCATCACGTCTTCACTCATGTCCAATTATAACCCAGTCATGCAAGAATCGGAAACCCCAAAATCAGCGCCAGCGCGAAGACGAGCTTCCAAAGCTTGTATGAACTGTCGCGTCAGGAAAGTCCGCTGCGATGTTGTCCGCAACCCAGAAAAGTGCACCAACTGCGCTCTCGATAACGCCGAATGTACAGTCATAGCCCGAAGAACCAAGTAGTGAGTGACTTTTTGCAGTGAAATGGGGAGATACTAATTGAGGAAGCCGTAAAAGACCTACGGTTATACTGGGGAGGCCAGAACCCATAACATTTCGAAATACTTTTCAACAGCAACATGAAAGTAGAAGCGCTGCAGCCATTATTCCAGGCTCGCCAATCGATTTCGGTCAACATTCCTTTCTCTGTGAGAGTCGGTCGGACCATAGCCCTGAAAGCCCATCAACTTGCTTCAAGGACATTGAAGAGTCCACAGAGACAGCATGCACTGACAACGTCAACCGGCTGCCAGCGGCGACAGTCGAGGGAGATCATGCACTTCAAACTTGTAAAGCAACAGAGAACATGAGATCACGTCAAAACACAGGACCCAATGCCCGATCACACGTTATATACTCCTATTACTCATTCCTTATCCTTGACATGTCTGGACTGGAGCCCGACGATGTTCACTATCTTGAGTCTCGCAGCTGTTTGAGTGTTCCTACTCCTGACGCCCTGGATGACTTTGTCCGAGAGTATTTTCTCCACGTACATCCTGGCCTTCCACTGTTGGACGAGGCCCAGTTTTGGGCATTTTACTCTGGTGACAAGGAGCCTTGTGGCGAGTCGACAGTTTCACTCTTTGTATTCCAGGCAATGCTATTCGCTTCCTGCAGTGTAAGACATTCGAGGATGTAATTATTGTACGGCTTGCTGACTTGCACTAGTTCGTCCCTTTCTCGACATTGAAATATCTTGGTTTCACCTCGAGACGCAATGCCAGGGAGAAATACTATCGCCGCGCCAAGGTAACTGCATTTGCACTCAACGTCTTGATATTGAGGCTAATATCTGTCTATAGCTCCTCCTGGACATCTGCCGTGGCAAAGATCTTGCGTCAAATGCGCAAGGGGCATTACTTCTGACTTACTATGCCACGACACGAGACCGAGCCCGTACAAACTCCATCTTGCTTGCAACAGCTATTCAGCTAGCTCAGGGCGCAGGAGCGGACCAGTTTCAAAAAAGAGCAGACGAGGGCTCAGCTGAAACCAATAGGTTGAAGCGGCTTTGGTGGTGTTGCATAGTGCGAGATAGAATCTTACCTCTCGGCGTTCGAAGACAGTTGTATAATGCTTCGATAAGTCCAACTCTGGATCACCTGACAGAACAGGACTTTGCGAAAGAGATTCAAGAGTCGCAGGTATACTCACCACAGACTAAGCGGAGTTTGGCCCAACTGTTTATTAGCCTTTGTGAGCTGGCTATTCCATTCACCAGTGTTATACAGACGGTCTATGGGATGGGACAATCGGCTATAGATGCCATATCCCCAATTATCGAGAACCAAAGACATGTTGAAGAATCCATCAGGTTCTGTGAGACCAGTTTGGATGCCTGGTTCGATAAGGCGACTATCCAGTTCCCTACCCCTGCTGGAATACTGAGCAGTGAGAAGTCTCTTGTTCTGTACACGAATTTGATGTACATATACTACTAGTAAGTTACTGACTCCTGCCGCGGATTGTTTACTTACCATTTACTCCTCTCAAGTTCCGCCCGCGTCGCACTATATCAATATGAAGCATTTGTTGTTAGTCTTGCGTCTCCAGGAGCTGGTATGGACAACAAGTTACACCAGACCCGGCACCACTTGGAGGATGCTACATTAGGGATCACAGACAACCTTAAAGAGCTGGTTCAACTAAAAGTCGCCAGGTTCCTACCAGTTAGCATGTAAGTCGACCCTACTCTCACTTCGAGCCCGGCTGATGTTTTTCTCAGCATTGCGTATGCAGCGCTGCCACTAGTACTGCATATTCTCGATGTCAAATTGGCAAAGTTACCATCGCAAACAGCCAGGAAACAAGGTAGACTCAACATATATATGGAGGCTATGAAGGGACTACAGAACCTGTATGATGGTGTTGATGACGTCTGGACTTTCATCAAGGGCGCTATTGACTCTGCAACTTCTGGGACCTTGGATACAGCTGATGTCAGCCCTAACAGCGCACTTTGCTCTAAAGCATCGCCTTCTATCCAGGCCGCTGACGATTGGGGTAACTTCCTCTTACAGGAGCCTATTCTCTACTTCCGACTCTCACGCACCATTGATCTCTCATTGGCTGTTGGATGTTATGCTGAGGACTCTTCGCTCAGTCTGTTACTGGCCTCTGCACAATTTCCAAGTCCGAGTCTTATTTTTATTGGTATTGATGTTCCTGCTGAAGGCATGACCTCTGGCTGTCAAGAAGGATCTACAGACGAGAAAGGGAACGCAGAGCTTGAAGAAATTTGTCAAGACATGAGATCTGACATATTTGATGAGATCGGTGACTTGGATAGATATGATCTTGATTTGGATTCTCTTCAGACACCCGAGTTTCTGGACATGTTTAGACTAGACTTGGGAGATGGGCAGAAAGGCGAGACATAAACAAATGTCTAGTCTATCAAATATGCCCGGCTTGCCAATCTTGGCTAAAAGAGGTATTTTCCACGTCAAGGGACTTCAAACCACGACTTCGCGCCATGTATGCTGGACGAAGTAATTGCAGATTATTCTTGAGCCAATGGTGGTTTTTTAGTAACATAAATTGCTTTAGTACAAGATGTGGTGGGCTTACCGACTGGTCCGAAAGAAAACATCGAATTAGGTAGACTACAGGGTAACTGCCTCTGTCGGCATGGTGGGTACTGATAAGATAAGCGAGCAAGAGCTCCATCTCATGGTTGCTTAGAAAGCTGACATGACGGAGTCTGTTGAACTAATAAACCTCAACGATCACTCTGATCTGATTATCAAGACTGCTTAGAATCAACTTTGCTGAATATTTGCGACCGACAACAACTTTTAACTCCAAGAATTAGCTCCCCCTCATAACCTATCACGCCTCCAATTGTAAGCGCAATGGTCGGTGTACCAACAAGCAAAGGATGTCTCCTGTGCCTCCAGCGAAGCGTCAAGGTCTGAAAACCTCGTTTACTTTACTTGCTTGGTGCAGCTACTGAGTATAGAGACAGTGCGACGAAGAGCGACCGAGCTGTGCCCAATGCCGAAGAGGCGGGCGAACTTGTCCTGGCTATGTACGACAGATGAAGTTCGTGGACGAAGGGCCCAAAATACGGCGAAGCACACGAAAGGGTAAACTTTCTATAAGAGAGCTATCGCTAAGGACAGCTGTTGGTTGTGTCAACCAAGATAATGATGATGCCATTCGCCGCTACCGAATAGCAAAGCCTGATGTTAGGGACCAACCAAGCAGCTTGAAAGCGGAGCGAGACCAAATCCTCTCTTCCTTCGTGTCAGCCATGTTTCCGTTAGGGCCCGCCACGGTGCAGAGTTCGTTTCTCGGCAGCTGGCTATGGCATCTCCCACCTCGCTTGGGTAGCAGCGCAGTTCTGGACTATGCTGCCTTGTCAGTATCCTGGGCTTACTTCGCAAAGCTATATGGGGATCTCCTCGCACTGAGGAAAGCCGAAAAGGCTTATTCTTGTGCTGTGAAAGGTCTGGCTTTGGCTCTTGGCGATGAGAAGCAGCAGCTTAGTGAGAATGTGCTCTGTGCAACAGTCCTTCTTGGACACTTCGAGGTATGGTCCCATTGCTTGATCTGGCCTTCTGACTCATGAGCTTACTTTTGCAAATCTGAAGACTTTTTTCAATGTCAGTTACGCGTGGATACGGCATGCCGGCGGTGCTGCTCGACTTATGCAGCTTCGAGGTGCTGAGCGGTGTTATGAGTCTGCGTTCGAGTACTCGATGTTCCTTGCATGTCGTGGGGCAATCGTTAGTTTAACCTCTGTAACCTACGCTGCAATTACTGACACTCTCTTTCTAGATCTCTGAAGCCCTGGCTTCTGGACAGCCGTGCATTCTGGAGTCCGAAAGTTGGCAGAAGATCCCCGATGACCTGATTGAGTTTCCACTGTTGCCGACATCACCAGATATGTACCATCGGATCTTCGGTTACTTTGCAATCATACCAGGCTTGCAGAGTAGAATAGGTCTTTGTGGTAAGGCCACTTCATATGACACACGCGGCTCTCTTCTTTCAACTGCCCAGAGACTGCAGAAAGACATGCGGCAATGGTATCGTGACTACACATCCCAAGACAGCAATGTGAGAAAACCTCGTGCTATTTCTCCTGTTTCAGAGGGCTACCCATTTCACTCGCAGTACACCTACCACGATGTCATGTCCGCCACTATAATCACTGCATATTATGCATATTTGATCACTCTGAATCAATCAGTGGCCCTTCTGGACGCTTGCGAGAGAGAGACATGGGAGAACCAAGAGCTTGCGACCGCAATCTGTATGTCTGTGGATTATTGTCTACACGCCGGATACTGCGGGACACAAACAATGAGATTCGCACTACCTATTGCTTACTCCGTATTACCTGTCCAGTATCATCAATGGACCAAGAAATACATGGACAAATTTGATGCAACAATGGAGGCCACAATGATTCAGCCACTGTATTCTTAGTCTATTATCTCTAGCTGAGAAATAAGAATAAAGTTGGACGATAGTCTAATATCCCGTAACGGGCTTTGGCTCGTATGCTGACTCAAGCTTTGTAACCTCATCGTCCGTCAACTTGATGCTAGCAGCTAACACCGCCTCATCGATACGCTCCTTGCTGTTCAGGCCAACTATAGGATTGACTCCCTTGTGCAGACACCATGCTGTCGCAATCACCGCCATTGGCAATGCTCTCGCCTTAGCTACTTGCTCAACCATATTAACAGTTGCCTTGTCAGCTTCGTTTTCTCTATCGTAGAGCCGACTGAGTGTTTGGTCATGCTGTGTCCTCAATGAAGTCTTCTCATCGAGGCCGTTCCAAGGACGGGCAAGGACACCGCGTGCGTTGGGCGACCACTGCAATAAACATGAACAACACGACATGGCAAGCATTTGAGAATTGGACTTACGGGAATACATCCAACTCCTGAATCTTTGCAGTATGGCATCATCTCCCTCTCTTCTTCTCGGTAAAGAAGGTTATAATAATTCTGCATAGAAATAAACTTATGCCAACCGTTTTTCTCTGCCACATTCTGCAGGGCTTGAAATTCCCAAGCAGGCATCTTTGGTCGCACATGTTAGCCACCATGGATCAAACGAGAATGACTATGCTTGACTTACTGAACTAGCGCCGATGTATCGTGTTAATCCCAAATCCACCACATCGTTCAGTGCCTTCATGATTTCCTCACGAGGCACATCAGGATCAATGCGCTGGATCTGCAGAACGTCGATATATGTGCCCAGCCTTTTGACACTAGCTTGTACGGCGTCAAAGATGTGCTTGCGCGACAGTCCAGCTCTGTTCACCATCTCTCCATCGTTGATAGAAGCAGCAAAGACAGAGAGCTGAGGCTCGTCGGGGGCACTGGTTGCGAAGCGGCATTTGGTCATGATGACAACGCGTTCTCGGGGAATGTTGTACACTACCAGCGCTTTGGCAATTATTTCTTCGGAGACGCCGTTCGAATAAAGATCAGCCTGAAGAATGGATATCCGTGGTCAATACTGGGTGTCTGTTTGTCAAGCGGAAGATCATTCACTTACAGTGTCCCATGTGTTGATGCCAGCTTTGAAGGCGTGTTCGAGGAGGGGCAGAGCTTCGTCTTCCTCGAGAACCCACTTCAGCCAATCTTTGCTCCCATAAGACATGGCTCCCAGAATGACCTTGGATATCTTCAGGCCAGATCTACCAAGCCTGTTGTAACCCATGCGCGTTGCTCGGGGTTCAATGAGAAGGTCTTTAACATAGCCATGTTGCGAGGAGGACATGGTGAAGTACGACAACGATGAGTTCACTAGAGATGGATGTAGCTGTAACTGCTGCTTTCTCAAGAGCATATATATATATTGAAGTTCTCTAGCTACTTTTTATAGACTGTTGTCTTATACGGATGAATGCGTGATCCGCCTTTCACAAGCTGGCTGACTGACTGTAGGGATCCAAGAGATTACCCGCTAAGCCCAGAAAGGCTTCATGCTACGAGGCGGACTAATCCTTTTCAGGCTGCATGATCCGAACTAAGCCCAATATGGTCCCAAGCCACGAATTTTAGCGTTGGCTTTCAGGTTACCGACAAGAATCAACCCATTGCTGATGATAGTTGAGTTACGGAGTTGTCAAAGCCGGAAGATGGCGGAGACTACACTTGCGGAGTTTGGAGCACAAGATATGAATCAACATATGATAACACGAGATGATAGAATTGGTCGTTGGAATATAAAGTCATCGGTAGCAGGACAAGTAAAATAGAATCACCAATCTTCAGTCTACCAGCAAATCCAACCCTCCCGCGTTTTAATCTCATCAACATTTCTTACTATCATAATGGTGTCCCTAACCGAAGGTCAGAAAGTGACTCTGAGTCCTGAAGCGGTGGAATTTCTCACCAAGATCCGCCATCCTCCGCTAGCAAATACACTTTCATCTTTCATAACATCACCATGTCGAGTCCCAGGCTTACGCCAGGGCTTGGAGGATAAGACAGCTCCCGGTGAAGCTCAGCTCATTGAGAAGCACAAACTCCAGATCAGTGAGACTCTCGTTGCTGGGGTCTCAGTTGTCATAATTGAACCGCCAATCATCAAGCCTGAGAAACAGAAGAAAATACTGTTCAATGTCTTCGGAGGAGCTTTCATCATGGGTAGCCCCCGAGATAGAGCAGCATTGACTATGGCGATTGAACTTGGTGTTCGCGTCTACTCTGTTGACTACACCAAATCTCCTGAGGCCAAGTACCCGGAGGCTCGAGATCAGTGTCTTGCTGTATACCGCGAGCTCCTCCAAAACGGGGGTCCAAGTTGTTCCCCTGTTGATCCAACTGATATTTACGCCATGGGGTGCTCTTCAGGTGCGCAGATACTTGTCTCGATGCTTCTTGTAGCGAGACAGAAAGGTTTTCCGATGCCTTCTGCTGGGCTGTATCTTTGCACGCCTGCACTCGACTTGAGTGGAGCTGGCGATTCGATGGTCTTTAACTCCTTGGGTCGCGATATCATGCCTGTTAGTCTTCTGACGGGCATGGTGTCCCAGAATTATGCTCCCGAAGGAATTGATGTGACGGATCCTCTTTACTCACCAATCTACGCTGACTATGATGAGTCTTTCCCGTCGACAGTTATCACAGTCGGGACGCGAGACTTTGCACTTAGCCATGGGATACGGTTCTATTGGAAGTTGAGGGAAGCTGGTGTAGAGGTTGAACTGCTGGTCTCTGAGGGAATGTGGCATGGCTTCAATTGGGACCCGGTGATCCCGGAGTCAATCAGGGCTCGTGCTGCAGTGATGAAGTTCCTGGAGGACCCACGATAGGATTTTGAGAGATACCTATATCTTGGAGCTATCCCTAGATCCTTCATACCCTCTAGCAAACACTCCCCTGAGTCTCTTTTCAAGACTTTGCGTGTGTGATGACTATACTGAAGAATGATGACCTAATAACCCCAAATTCTTTATATTCTACTTTACGTCCTTTACAGAATGTTCAGAATCAGACAGCATGCCTCTAATATCCACTCAAAAGTCAAACTGGTCACGAGGTGGATCTGCGGCCGAGTTTCTATCGGGTATCCCTTTGAGCGGTACAGCCCTTAGACAGGTCACTGTTAAATACGCACGAATACGATGGGGTGAG
>JABEEQ010000299.1:0-40404 GCA_014824365.1 Fusarium sp. NRRL 66894 | reverse complement strand
GGTTAGGGGAGATGGGAAGGAAGCAGCGATCTAACGGTTCATCCTTCTCATCCTAACAATGGCATTGTAAATATTTCCCAAATTCGGTAGGTATGCTTTCTTGAAATTATTATTGTGCGTATAATCATGCCATGGTCACTTTAATCCTTCGTAGAAGGAACAAGAGCTGATCCCTCCCTTCCGGTCAGAGCATTGGGATTGGGTACTAATGATCTGCAAGCACCCCAGATTCTATCTTGAAGATCAGGCCAATTGGATGGGTTCATAGCCAGACAAGCCTGCGACTAAGGTTGACTAAATTTATGCTCCTATGGAGGGTTCTACATGGCTGAGACTTGGTGGGATTAATGGAACTTGGTCTATTCTTATGAGTGACCTCTCCATATTGTGAGTGCGTCAAGAGCCTCTTGCCATGCCTCATTATCGCGTATGTCGCTCCTATCATTACACCAGAACATGCATTCGCAAAAATGCGCAGGCTGCCAAAAAGAAGTCTCAGCGTACGATGTAAGTCACTGCCCTGAAATCAGCTCAGTTTCTGGCAGGACCGACCCTTTGAGAGAAGGACAGGGAGATTCCTTTGTGAATGTTCAACTCCAGGGTTGGTTCAGAAACAAACTGGGGCGTTTGACCGTATAACGTTCTGAACTCAATTATCAAAATCATCACGACAACCTTGTATAGATCCTTTGAGTTTTCAGAATAATTAACTGTAATGTACCCTTGCGCTTTATCAATGATCGTGTTGTGCTCGATGCAATGCTCATCGTCATGAAAGCACATCTGAATTGAGGCTTGTAATTAGCTGCGCCACAGTCGCCAGCTTCAGCCACATCGCAACTGCTTTGCATCATGACAACTGAAGTAATTTTGACACCACGCGACAACGGACATCATCGCCGTATCTGCCGAGAGAATACACCCACTTCTAATACCTAAGCTCATATTGAGTCTCTATAATTGAAGCTAGTAAAGCCTGATGGTCACAACGCTGGGCGACAAGGCTTACCCGTTTCAATTATTCATCGACCGTTTTGACGACCGAAATCACCACCAAACA
This sequence comes from Fusarium sp. NRRL 66894, assembly GCA_014824365.1. Taxonomy (NCBI): domain Eukaryota; kingdom Fungi; phylum Ascomycota; class Sordariomycetes; order Hypocreales; family Nectriaceae; genus Fusarium; species Fusarium sp. NRRL 66894. The sequence continues at coordinate 39,344 of JABEEQ010000299.1, read as the reverse complement.
AAGACCGGCAAACTTGCGACATACACCACAAATCCCACGTACTGCTTCAATTAAGAATGACAACCTCAAACAATGGTCCGTCTGCGGCCACAAACGGCGACGCGATACCCAAGATCGGACCCCATCCAGGCTTCATCTCCAGTTCCAATCAATACACATCAGAGCTCAAGCTGCGACGCATGCTCAAGGACAATGGCTGCGATCCCGCAAGACAGGATAACTACCGTCTTCAGGGTGTGCAGTTGATTGAAAACGTCAGAGAGTATTTACAATTGTACGTTGGGCTTTTCTATAGGATACCATCGAGAATTGAGGACTGACTGGGAAACAGACCTGTGAGGACATTCGACACAGCGTGCACTTACTTCCACAAATTTCGACTCAACTTTAGAGACGCCGAGTACAACTATCAGGATGCTGCACTGGCATCGCTATTTGTCGCGTGTAAAGTGGAGGATACTATCAAGAAGTCGAAGGAGATTCTCGCGGCGGCATACAACGTTAAGAACCCTGACAAATCTGTCACGCCCGATGACAAGGTAATCCAAACAACCAGCTTTCTTACAAACATGCTTACCCTCTTAGATGTTTGAAGGCCCAGGAAAAATCATCATATGCCTCGAACGTCTCATCCTCGAAACAATCGGCTTCGACTTCCGTACCCGCTACCCCCAAAAACTCCTTGTAAAAGTCGTCCGCGACATCTTTGGCAAACAAGACGGGAAACCCTTCTTCGAGACCACATACGCAATGTGTATCGACATCTACAAGACCTTCGTCCCCATCAAGCGCACAACTTTCTCCATGGTCATGGCAGTCGTGGAGCTCACAGCTCTCATGACAGAACAGCACGTCAAAAGAGTTCGCGAGTATGCAAAGACAAAGCGTCAGTATCACCGGGGTTCTGTTATGGAGACTATGCTTGATATACTGGATTTATATGTTCAGCATGGTAAATCTACAAAAGTCGGGGCACAGTTTGATCAGAATAAGATCATCGACATCAAGATTCGGCTTAACAACGATCTTGACAAGGCGTTCGAACCTCGATATCTGTACTACTGCTCCCGGTGCGAAGCCGAAGATCCTCAACCTTCTACACCTGCATCAGCTACTTCACCCGCGACATCAACATCATGGCCAGGTGATGCATCTGGAAAACGAACGGTTCGTGGTCAAGAAGGGACGATGCGTTTTGTGTTTGAGCCTGAGGCTGCGAGGAGGGAACAAGAGATTACTGAAGAATTTTTTAAGGAAGATTTCGAAGAGTATGAAGTTGAGGTTGAAGAGCCGGTGCCTCCACCGCCGAGGGAAGGTAGGGGAGGATATCATGGGCATAGGGAGAGGGGGGATCATAGAAGGGGAGGACCGTATGGGGGATATCGAGGGGATAGGCATTACAGAGGAAGGGGTAGACACTACTGAGTCTAGTCATGCACATGGACACTTTCTATTCGAGATACCCATACATAATGCCATGGTAGCATAATACTCTATTCGCAGTCATGATCTTACAACATCTATCTAATCGTCCATTCAGTCATATACATGGATATCATCAAACTACACCTTCTTCTCCCCCTTAACCTCCCCATGATCCCCAATCAACAAATCCTCTCCCGACGGTCCACTCGACTTAACACCCTCCAACTCCCCTCCATCTTTCTTCACAACCCCCTCCTCAGCACTCTTGATACTACTCGCCTTACTTACATCCGCACTCGCAGGACTCTGAACCCTAAGTCCCAAATCCTTCTCATTATCCGGATCTTCCATGTTCGCACCCTTCCAATCCGCTGGTCGAACCTGCGGCACAGGCTGTCCTTCCTCTGGCTCAAGGACTTCCTCCGGCATGGCGTCTGTGCCGGCGACGCGCCATACTACGGCAATTCGATCGAAAGCGCGTGAGCCTTTGCGGCTGGATCCTTTGATTCCATCCATGGCGTCCCATTCGATGCTGAAGACGCCGCTGTCGAGGGCTTTGCCGTTGCGTTCGGGGCCTTGGCCTTCGAAGAAGGTGTTGAACCAGACGTGTGCGACGGCTGTTACCATGGTTAGGCCCATGCTCTTGGGGGTCTTGTTACGACGTTCGACTGAGATGTTGACGTCGCTGTTGGGAATGCGGATTGGAGCCTTGGGTCGTAGAATAACCGCCATGCCACCTGGTTCTTCCTCCGAGTTTGCCTCTGTAACGTCGGTCTTTGACGATGTAGCAGAGTCGTTCTTGGTTCTCTCAACACCCTTGTGAGACCCCGCTGGCGACACCTTATGTAGGATCTCCGTTCCTTTTCGCTTGATAGTCTTCGCCTTGCCAATATGCTCCTTCTCCTTAACCGCCGATGACGGAGTTTCACCTGGATTCGTCGCCTCAGAAAAGTGCGCTTCATCAGGCGCTTTCTCCTTCTGCTTGGTGACCGAGTAACCTGCCATTTCCCAAATCATATCGCTAATACCGCTCTCCTCAGGTGCTTCAGGATCAACAAGCACACGCTCTTCCTTCTTGAATGTGTGGAAGACATTGATCTTCTTGCCCTCATCTGCAAAACCTTCGATATCAACCTTGACACCATTACGCAAACCCCAGACGTGGATCTCAGGGATCTCAATGGGTCGGTCGGTGTATTTCTTGCCACCCTTTGTCCAGCGCTCAACGTAGCTGATCCAGCGTAGTTGTGAAGGAATCGAGACACCAGCGCCAAATCGTGGTCGCATTCGTCGCTCTGTGAAGCGCGCAAGAGCATCTTCAGGTTTCCAACCCTCCTCCGCGATGAGATAACTGCAGCTCACTGTACCACTTCGTCCCTTTCCAGCTTTGCAATGAACCACCACCACTCTCTTATCGCGCTTCTCCTTCCTTTGCGCCCCAGTAACGGCATCTTTACCAGAGGACATGGGTCTTCCATCACCCGTGACTACACCACCGCCTAGTTCTCCGCCGTGTAACCAATTGCGCATACTAGCCATGATCATGGGCACGAGTCTGAACGGAGGAGGGTGGTGATCAGGCCATGGGTAATGCCTCACGCGACCATATACAGATTCATCAGGGTAACCTGTTCCTTCTGCGCGAAACTCCCATATAGCCCAATCTTCACCGTGTTTTGAATCGAGGAACTTGACGAGTTGGTCGAGAGGGTTTCGGTATGCGAGTTGGGGATATGTTTCTGAAGGACCGGATCTAAGAAGCTAGCTGTCAGTAGGGTCGCTGGAAAACGAGATGGCTTCACAAGAAGTGCTTAAGACACCACTCCTCTGGCAAAAGCCTTCCAATGACTAGACTTACGTCGCGATAATATGATCGGTAACGTAGCACAAATCCAAGCCAGCCTCGGGATGCCGAGCTCGCGGCCCCGCGACAATCTGTCGCAAGATCGAAGCCATCACCAGCGGGAGTCGTCAAGTTGTGGAGATCAGGTAACAACGTTCAAAACGACCAACTACAAGTTAATTTGGCTGAAAATGGTTGTTTAAGGAGGCGATGGGTTTGGGATGAGTAGAACAGGCTGAGGCCGCCTGGTCAAAGACCCATACGTAACTTGCCAGGCGACGTCATCCTTGCGCCCCACCAAGGGACCTGACATTTATCGGGCTTTGATATCATCGCCAGCAGACGAAAAGAAAGACTACGTAGAGATGAAATACTTACTACGACATGTTTTAGCAAAGAATGCTGATGAAACAAAGTCTCGTCTTGACTTGCAGTACTGTAATTCCAACTTAGCTAACTCTCCTTCCATGAAGTCTTTCCAAGGGCCCATTCTCAGCACATGTGAGTCTTGAGCGCCAAGTTCAGAACCATGTCTCCCTCAGAAATACCAATTACAGGTCCAATGAAGCGATACTTGAACAATGAACAGTTTATCTTCTTGCAAGTCACTGTAACAACGGCACAAGTCATGATCAAACGTGAAATTTGAATACAATAAAGCTAACACCAGGAAATCCATACCCATCCAGTCTCCTTCGTTATCTTCCCCATCATTCCCATGGCCATTTCCGTTTCCTCCTGAACTGCTTGTGCACCAAGTCGATATGCTCGGCCCACAAAACTCCCTCCGCGTGCGCATGAGAACAGTCGCCAGAAAAGTCCCTCAAGTATAGGAATAAAAAATACAGTCACGAGGCCAAGCCTCTTTTCCACGTTCCTATAGCTATGCAGTTGTACTTGCTGCAGTCATCTTCTTTGTCCAGTCTGAAATCGTCGTCGCGTTTAGCTACAAAGCAGCTAGCCCAATCGTAGCGTCATGGCGTTTCCATCGTCTGATTTCGCTATGCCTCAATTCAAATCCGTTATGCATAAACATCGACTTGGAATAGTCTCGAAGCTTTGTGTCGTCGTGTCGAGCTTATGAGGTCTTCTTAGCAGGGCCGCTAATGTACTTGCCAACATCAGTAGCGTCGTGGAACTGCTTGCCAGCCTCCTTAACACCTTGCCAGACCTGTCGCGCAGCAGGGGGAGTACCCTGAGCACTGACGAGGGAGTCGACACGAGCACCGAGCTGATTAAAAGAGTTCTGGACATGGGTGCTCTGGGTGTAGCGAGCACGGAGGAAAGCAGTGTAGAGAACAATGAGGATCCATGATCGGCGCTGGAAGAGAATAGCGGAGAGGAGAATGCGTCCCCAGAGAGCAATCTCAAGGGTGGAGACGATGGCCATTGAAGCGTCATAGTACTCCTTGACGAAAGCGCCGATCTGGTCAGCAAGAGGGCTGTTGACAGCTCGGCGGCTAGGAGAAGCACCATCAGCAGCCTCGGGCGCAGGCTTAGGCGCAAGGACAGCGGGGATCAGGTTGGCGCGGGTGTAAGTAGCAACGTGGAAGACCGAATAGATCGTGTAAGGGATCAAGGCGAGGGGGTACTGGGGAGAGAAGAGCCACACAAGGGCCATGGCTTTTGGAAGTCAGCAAAGGTTGCGCAGATCCGGTGAGTGTTTTGCTTCAGAAGCTCTTACCAAGGTACTGGATGTTCTCATCAGCAAGGAGAGCCATGGGGCTGGGAGCAGCTCGGGCGCCAGTCTTTGCGCGAGCGCGCATGGTCTTGTAGACGACAATGCCATAGGTGACAGCGGCAGCGATAAAGGCAGTACGGTAGGAGAGCTGGGCCATGCGGGTGTAGTAGTTCATTCGGATCCAGGACAAGAAATATCGGCCCGTCGTAAGGATCAGGGTGAGGTGTCTATAGTCAAGAAAGCTTGTCAGTCACAGATCTGGCTATTTGGTGGTGATGTGAGCTCCAAAGAGGGAGGCCGTAGATCCAAAACAGCTATCGTGGCCATTTCGTCGCACCGAGGCAGAGCGGGACAAAGGTAAAGTTCATGACAAGACGTACCCGACAAACCAACCGACTGTGAGAAACACCAAGTTAGCAATGCGATCCCATATAATGTCTGCGCGCAAAGTCGCATCTCAAGATACCACGTACACTGGAGGGTCTTAGCAAGGGCCAGAAGCCTCTCCTGGAGAGGAAGATTGGGGTTCGGCGGGGGAGCCATTGCGTCTAGAGATAAGAGAGTCGAGAAATGATGCGATCTAGTATAGGTTCAGAGTAATCTGCGCTCGCGATGAGGTTGAGGACGAGCTGATGTTGTTATTGAGAGTCGAAGATGGTGATGAATGACGATGTCGTAAGGAAGAGAAGAGAAGTTGTGGGCTTTGGATTGGATTTGGAAGTGGGTAAGAATCAAGGCAGGGGAGAGTGATGGAATGGACTGTGGCAGTGACGGAGCCTGCCCCCGCTTTGGATGAGGTGCCCCAAGCTCCAGGGCTTAGGACAGGTTTCAGCGATTGGTTTCCAGCGCGGTTTAGCAGCTGAGACGCTAAAACGGCTGCCTATCTTTTGAGAGGGGGAGAAATGACCGGGGGCTGGGCGCTATCTAAGACCCGACGGGAGGGAGCTCGAGGTGGGGGGATGGACAAAGAGGCTGGTAAGGGAGTTTGTCTGAGATTACAAGGAGGAGGAAATTAATATTGATTGTGGTTTCTTCGAGGTCGTACTGTGTGTTTAGATCGTGTTTGGTAGGTTCGTCCTTTGATGTATCCGTTGGTTGTACACGACACCAACTGAAACGCCAGTCCAAGCTTATCTGGAGGTGGTGATGGCTTCGATGACGACAATTAACCTGTTTCGAAAGCACGTGAAGACGCCACTAGTAAGAGAACTTGCTTGAAATACGACCCATCATAGCATAATTGCTTTACGCAGAGCCTCGCCACAGTATGGCAAGCTACCTCTGACCACGTAGCTCTGTGTTCGTCTAATTTACCAAACAATCCTCAATTCAACCCTCATCGTCTTTCGAATAAAGAGCTTCAATAAGCTGACTCGACTCTCGAGCTTTGACTTTCGTCATCGCCTGATACCAGCTTTTACCAAGGCCCAAGCCCCTGCATAGCTGAACCGCGCGAACTTCGTCTCAGCCAATGAGAACCGACCAATTCCAATGGGTGGGTGGAACCCGAATCGACTTGTGAGCGGCTAAAATCTCCTTTATGAACTTCGCGACGACATCTTTCAGATATTTAAGAGCTCTATAGGATAAAGGGATAATTCCAATAGATATTGTGAGTTTATTTGAACATTTCCGCCACCTGAAGACATGACTTTGCTGGTAAACATTAACTTGTTTCCTAATTTACACTTTACAAACTGAGTTACCCTGCACCATTCCTCGATGCTTCATGGCAAGGCGACAGCACACTCGGAATTAATAACTTTTTCACAGAACTCAAACAATGGCTACCTATGAGGCATCGCTAACATTAAAAAGGTTCATGCCCTTACAGAAACACTGTTCAAGTTTCGTGCAGGGCATGTTCGGTTTGTGCCTCGCTGGAGACAGACTTGAAAGCTCAAGTGCCTCCATCTGCAGCATGCATAACTCCGTCATTGCAGCTTCAAAATCGATGATTCTCAGTCAAAGTCCGCTTTATTAAACATTGATGTCCCCAAATCCAAAAGGCACAAGCCCCTGTCGGTTCTCTATAGACCCAAGCTATGTCCAACCAATTTCCGTTCGATGTAAAAGTCAAAGTTCACGCAGCGCTAGACATTTATTGTTTCCTTCGAGAGTCAGCTTGCAGCAATAAAGAATTTCAGAAGCGGTACAAACTTTTCCTTAGTGGCAGCCAAATATGCTGCAGAAAGATTTCCAGCCCCTAGGACAGACCTGATATTCCTGACCTGTCGTTGCCTGAGAAGCGTTTCCATCCTCTTTCTAGCTTCTTGTTTCTGTTCAATAGCACCAGTGACAGTCCAAAACAGACTACGCACAGGACGATAGCCATGGCTATTCTTGAACTCCGAGAATCCGCAGAGAAGAATATGAACATTGAGTAGGATGAGGTTGTCTATCTGCCAGATTCCATTCTTCTTGATGTCCTCGATTCGAGCATACATGGTTGCTTCGACTATAGCACTGATGTCATCAGGATCAATAGGTCTTCCCCAAGACTTTCTGAGACAATTGGCAATGCGATCGTAGTATCGAAACACGGTTTCTCGACATGCGCACGGGGCTAATAGACTGTGGTAGGGGCAAATGGTGAGGAAGTGGAAATGGTTGTCGCATTCGTTTAAGAACTCGCAGATGTTGCCTTCTGCCTCCGTCGTGGTCATGTCTGGTCGCGGAGCTGCACCGCTAAAGACTTTTGTACAGGCTTGTCGAAACTGGGGGTTTTCTTTGGCGCGTTGGGAGAATGATAGTCCTGGAGTGTTGATGAGAAGCTCACAGCACATCTCGCGCCTGCGGTTATTGGGGACTCCGCGTGGCATGGTGGTATATTAATCGTTTTTGCGTCAGAAAATAAAGAAATGACCAAGTAAAGAAGATATCGCTATTTCTGTAGCGTTGAGAAATATTGAGAGAGTAGAGTTGAAGTGACCTGGATTGTCTTAGCTAGGTCCGTTGGAGAATAAGTCAAGGGGCTTTGCTGAGGTCTCCTTCCCGAGATATCTGAAGGTCTACCATGATATCGTAATAGATGTTTTGGTAAAGAGGGGAATCATCGAGACAGGCAAGTTAAGCTCAATACGCCTATTGCTATCACCAATAATGTGGTTGAAGCTTCCGACTCGCATCTTTCGAGTGATAGGTTATCAGCAGAAACAACCTTTGACAAAGCACCACAACGCGAGTATGTGAGGACATCTCGACCCATACAAGCTTCGTAGTGGAAACCCTCAGCAACTTTGTTTGCAGATATTTCATCCCCGTGGAGGCATGCTTGTCGACGTTGACAACGAGTGACGAGGGGAGCCGTCCTTTGAGAGCAATCGGGAACATCAAAGGCAATCTGGTGACGATGAAGCGTAGACAATGCAACTTGCAGACATGCTCACAACGTTTACAAGTTTGTCATGAGCCGGGGGATGCCCCATTACATGCGAGATATAATCTCAAACTATCTCGAGATAAAACAGAGTATCAAGGCCGCTTCACCACCGTATGCTGACCAAGATGCAATACCTGTTGACATATAGACGGCCATAGAAGAAGTAGAGGCCTCGGTATATTCGAAGCTCCTTCTCCCGCCATCTACACAATGTAGACTCAAGGCTGCTCCGGTATATCATTCAAGAGGCCAATCATGAGCCATATGATGCTTTTTAAACTTAAATAGGCCGTCTTGATGATTGCCCTCTTCATAAAAGCATTCTGACACAAGATAATCTTGAATACCAGCGACGTATAACCTGTTAGACTTGCCTCTACTGAATCACACGGCCGAAGGAGTCCAAACATACAGATACACATACCCACAGTCACCTCAGAATATCCCTTCATGATGCAGCTAGTGTAATCTGTTGTCACATACGACCATAGCTCTTGGAGAATACGGGATCCCGTCTGCTCTCCCATCGTCAAGCCGAGAAGCGGTGAATTAGTACTCAGGTCGGTGACGACTGGGGAATCCTCACTGTTGTATGTTTTTGCTGCTGTTTGTCATTTTTGCTATCTGGGGTTATTTATTAATGTATGCATGATAAAAGCTCTCAGTGGTATTGCCTCTTGACCTAGGATATCGAGGTACAACACAGTTGAGGGACCCCAATGCGAATTGGCCATGTTGACATGCAAGGTAAGTGTAGAAGACTAGAAGATTGACTGGACTCTCCATAGTGTATCAGTGATAGCTCTCCATAAAGTCAATGGTTTGGAAGAGGTTATGATGGTAGCCAATCGGAGGAGAATGGTGTTGATCGCCGTTTCGCCATAAGCCTCATACGTAATGATCCATTTAGATCTCCCGGAGCATGGAATCACCCAGCTCGACGTATATAATAACCAGTTATACAAGTTTATGTCAATCAATGGGTTAAATACAACGGAGCATGAGTTCCGTTAGTCGAAATATACCCGCCGATCAAAGGCTTCCTCCGTGCGCAAGAATTGCATCACAAAAAGGATGGCAATTCAAGTTCCCCATTAGCCACGCATGTCAGCTTCACGCCCACCAAACAGGCTTGGCAGGGAATAATTCAGATACCGTTCACAGCCACAGCTGTCACGACCACTTTTTGCCTCTTTATCTCTGTTTCATATTTTAAAAACTGGAGCCTTGGGAGATGATGCATATGAGACGTCAATCGCCTCAACGCCAAGGGTAAGATCATCAGACAAGCAACTGAGATAAAACGATCCGACAGGCGGACATGAAGCTCCGGTCACAAAACATGGTATGGATCCCTGCTCCATATACTAGAGGGTATTCTCGTGGCTGAGAAGCTCCGTGTCGTCGTGAGTTGGGAGATTTTGGCGACCGGTAATGCTTACGTCGCCGAGACGTCAGATTCAGCAAAAGAAATATTCAGTGTTGGTTACACAATTTCAGACTGAATGATATAAATATTAGGACGAATGAGTACAAAATTTCACGATATCTGTCAAATCTTGATGTCTTTGTCAATTGATCTCTATCTTACACAACTTCAACTGAAGCAATAGCCATTTCCATTGGGACAACATGTCTGCATCAATACTCAAACGAGCAACTTGCTCAATCGCTAGCAAGACATACTCTCACGCGCGGATAGCTGCTCTTCGGCAAACACCAAACCTCGTTGCTAAGCCAATCTGTCAACGCTCGATGCACACCACTGGAAACGACAGTGCAAAACCCATGAACCCAGACCCTAGAGAGAATCCTGCCCATGAACTCACTTTACCTCGAGGAACAAACGTCGGGCGCAAGCGTTTCTCAGATTTCGACCTCGCTGGAAAGGTCTTTGTCGTCACAGGCGGTGCTCAAGGTCTTGGACTGACTTTGGCTGAGAGTCTTGTTGAAGCTGGCGGAAAAGGTATGTCAACTACACAATTGAACTAAACAGCAACTAACTGAAGTGCAGTGTACTGTTTGGATCGCGCTGATCATCCTGATGAAGGATGGCATGAAGCTCAAGCACGCGTCGTTCCAGAATGGGGCGGATCTCTACACTATCGCAAACAAGACGTATCAGACGCCGAAGGTCTCGATAAGCTCATCACCGCCATCGCAGATGAGAACCAAGGTTTTGACGGCGTGATAGCCGCAGCAGGCGTCCAGCATATTTCCCCCACCGTGGAATACAAAGCCGACGAAGTAGCTCACATGCTCTCCATCAATTACACCGGCGTTTTCATGACCGCCAAATCCGCCGCCAAACAAATGATGAAGTACAAGAAACGCGGAAGCATCTGTCTCATCGCCAGTATTTCAGGCCTGAAAGCGAACCGCGGTCTTATTTCCCCCGTGTACAATTCTTCGAAAGCAGCTGTTATTCAACTTGCGCGCAACCTTGCTATGGAATGGAGTCCTATTCAGAAAGATGGCACAGGAGGAATTCGCATCAATTGCATTAGTCCTGGACATATCATGACGCCTATGGTGCAGAGTAACTTTGAGGAAGTGCCGGGTATGCGAGAGGAGTGGGAGCGGGAGATCATGATGGGGAGATTGGCTGAGACGCAGGAGTTTAAGGGTGCTGCGCTGTTCTTGTTGAGCAATGCGAGTAGTTATATGACGGGGAGCAACCTCGTTATTGATGGAGGACATTCGTCGTGGTAATTATTGACTGGCGTTAATTGGGAGATTCGATAACTGAAGACGAGAATCGATAATAGATTAATAGCAAGCCAAGCCATTTGTTTTCACAATACATATTCGCAATATCCAACTGGTATCACCAAATCGTGGTGGTCTTGACCCGCATCAAGTGTATGCCACGACTCCTCCACGACCCTATACTACAATTGGCCTTCTACATTTGTGGTATCTACGATAGTGTGGTTATTGAAGGTGACTTTAAGTGTCACGTCTCCAAGCACAACACCGAAAGGTATCATTCTAGGATGGAAGACAGAGCTACGGAAACGAGTCTTGCATAAGCGTTCAATATTGGATCCCAAGTATTTCTTTTTATAGAAACAACGTACGTTTCGAACCAATCGAGAAAAGTGTCTTTGAAGCAATTGTCTAGCTATCTGGACCAACCAGACTTCTCTACAACCTGCCCCTGTACTGTCCCATAGCAAAGCGCCCTCCCAACGGCTTTTGACACTATATACCAGATCCAAGCTCCAAAATGACCATAAACAACGCCAGAAAACATACCATTCAGTGGTATCATTGCCCTCCAATCTCACTTCCGACGACCTACCGGAGTCGCTCCAGCTATTCTTCGCTATTAGAGTATCCAAGGTCCCCGTGACCATATGTACAGACATCGAAAACCCGAAAGCTCCTTCAATGATCGCCATGATGAACAGCCTTTTGCCACAGCCACCTAATATGGTTGCAACCGGATTGTGCTACCCCCAGACTTTGACCTCGGACGAGAAAGCTTGTTCTTCAGGGGCACCATCTCCCTCTCCTCGATCAAAACATCAAGTCCAGATTTTATGCATTCCAAGCGCTCATCGCGTCCCCAATCAATAATATTCCGGACGAACCTCCGGAACTCGAGAAACTCTTCAGGCCGCTGCAAAAGAAACGTCTTAATCTTTTGCGTATATATGAAGTGTTCATCCTTCCAAGAGATATGTAACCGAGCCTCAGTTCCATTCATGGCGATGCTGAAGCTGGTGCTATCAAGTGGCTTGTTGGGTTCAATGTCCGTGCACTTCTCAAGTCTGTTTTTGAGATTCTCGCTGATTTGTATACAGGCTGTGGACGCTCCCAGGCACTGGTTCGTCGCCACCTAGAGACTACCTTTGCTGGATGGTCCGTCACCTTTGAACTCGACTGCGAAGAAGGGAAAGGAGAGGCCTTCGCTGTTTGCTATAGCAAAATTACCGCATGTTGCGATCTGTGTTCGTTGGTCTTGTTCGAAGGCAGAGAAGCGGTAGCCGTATAGGAGGTCGGGGACAGGAACGCTGAGTCTCGAGTAGGGCTGAGTGACGGGGAGTACGGCCCTGCTTACGAAGACACGATTGCTGCGCTGGATAGTATCTGTGCTGGAATCAGGGGGAATGATATTATTTCGAACAAATTCTTCGACTTTTGCTTCGCTGGCACCTGCTTCCATGGCGTAGAGATCATTGTTATCTTTGGGAATAGGCTCCGGCGAAGATCGACCTTTCTTGAGTGAGTCTACAAGGGTTGAGATATGAGGCGGGAGTTCAGTTCGAGAGTCAAGTAAAAGGATATTGTTCAGAGCAAGATTGCAGTCCCTGTAGAGGGCACTCTCAACGAGAGGCCCACTAGATCGATTAGGTGTGCCAGTGACAGTTGGATAATTAGTCGGTGTCGGATCAATAGATGGGCCCCCTTCGTTGGTAGTGAATCCAGGGGATGAGGGTTTAAGGGAGGATTTGGGAGAAAACGCCAGTCCAAAGGCGGCAGCTTGACCGGTGAGCTTTGTTCTACCTGGCATCATGGGTGGAGCAGAATGAGATCTTTCTATAAGTATGGGTTCGGCGTCTTTGTTTAGAATGAAAGAGTCTGAACGTGATTTGTTGCGTAGATCTGAAGGGTAAATGTCCTCGAGCCAGTTATCGATTTGTTCCAAGAACGAAGAGCGGGCCTGAGTCTCCTTTATATAGCCCAGGAGAGCAGCTGATGGAAGCATACTTCGAATAGGAGCTGGCTGATACATGACCTATTAAGAGACAAGTCAGCTTATGAAGAAGTGATGCATATCATGGCTTTCTTGAGATAATGCGGTCTTGTACGAGGTGAGAAGATACACACATGGTCGTTCATATTCTGATTATCGTCTTCATAGCGGATTTTCTTGAACTGCTGGGCCTGTGATGGAGAGATAGAGGGAGATCTGCTGGCTGCGCGCTTCTTGGGGTTGTCCAGAGTGGCCTGAATAGGCACTGGTTCCTGCGAGCCGTCCATGATGAGAGTTGAGATTGAGGGAATATTGTGATGTGAAGAAGGGAAGCAGAGAGAACTTATTATAATGTTCTGAAAGAGTGCTACAAGAGTGAAGAAGGATGTTCAAGTCAAGTTTGGTAAGTCTACTGGTAGCGGTTCTGTGGGTCGTGGCAGTACTGACCATGCTTGAAGCAAGTGATGAAGCAATGTTAAGACGTTCATTTTTGACATTGTGAGAAGGATAACTTCCAGTATTAACAGTGATTCAGAGACCGATCTGTAGGATTGGAGAACCAGAACCTGAGGTTGCTCTTTCAGACCATATGAAGTTGTCAGTGATAAAGTATTGAGCCACTACATGTTATACGAACTTGAACCACATAAAGTGCCACTTAACGCCTCTGAATCAACGACCTACAGCAACCTCACGATAAACCGTCTCTTGCAAAAACCACATGATTCTCGACGGCCCGTGAAACATGTGAAGCGCCTCATCAGGCACCGTCCTACCCACACCAAACATCAAACTACAGCTTGTTTCAGCCTTGCAAACAACGCCAATCCCTGCGGTAGATCCCCCAGATTTGCAATGTAAATGCTCCGAGGGGTTTCGGTTGCGAGTGAGTTTGACCGTTGGGAATAAACGCGGGTTGCATGAGCCTAGGCCGGCCCGTACCGCACTACAACGCCCGCAACGTGAAATGTTTTGGTCTAGCGAGTTTTCTGTTGGCTCCACTAATAATTTGAAGTCATGATGCCTCAAATGCAGTGTTTCTTTGTTTCTGTCATGATCAAGTTGTAAAGACTCTCGGACTTCAGGTTGACACGGCGACGCGTTGTCTTCAGCCTCACTCCATTGGACTATACCATGAGTCTCTTTTATCCAGCCAAATTCCCTTTAAGAATATAATGATAATGTATTAAATAATACTCTTGTCGGAAAGTCCCTATTCTTACCATTCTCGGCCGACATGTCCGGCATTCGGATCACCAGGCCCATGACAACTCGAATCTCCACTCACAGCCCTAAAATTCGCAAATCGCCCCCCCCGTCTCCGCTGTCAGATCCAATCTAACTCCACTGTCGTCATTGTCAGCGACTCCGGCGCTTCCGTCACATTTTCCCCTTCATGCAGCTTTTTTCCCTCCCTTCCATTCACTTCTCTCAAACCACCACCCACAAACCAGAATAATCCATATCCCCGGGTTATCATATCATAAGTCTCCTCCCCTCCGATCTCGCTTCCCCCATGGCTTCTACTCTCGAAGCTACCGGCGCTCCAGCCGCTCGCATCACTTCTACTGCTTCTACCATTGCGGACTATGCTTATCCTTATGGACATCTGGGACATTTGACGCAGAAGCAGGAGGACGCTTTTGTGCAGTTTAAGAAGGTTCTTCAGGAGAGGGGTCTTTTGAGAGTTGGACCTCCGCCTTCTCATGATGATCCTTTGATCTTGTAGGTTTTCTTTGAGAGGTGATTGATAAGCAGGGACCTAACGGCTTCTCTCTACAGGCGATACTTGCGCGCGCGAAGATGGAACGTCGAGGATGCGTATCAGCAATTTAAAGAGACAGAAGATTGGCGCAAGGCAAACGATTTGGACGTGTTATACGATACCATCGACCTAAGCGCCTACGATTTCAGCCGTCGCCTGGTATGTCTCTCGGAATACTCGGGAACGTTAAGCGCTGACTTTGTATCTCTAGTACCCCCAATGGACCGGCCGACGCGATCGTCGCGGAATTCCCCTCTACGTCTTTGAAGTCAAGACCCTCGACTCCAAGACCGTCCACGAGTATGAAAAGGTCGGCGCATCGAGTACCTTCTCCAAAGCCAAGTCCGACGGCAAGACGCCGAACGGTCTGCTGCGCCTATTTGCTCTGTACGAGAACTTGACGCGCTTCAACATGCCTTTCTGCACACAACTCCTCGATCGCGAACATCCTGAAGTTCCTATTACGTTGAGCACAAACATTGTTGATATTTCGGGCGTGGGGTTGAAGCAGTTCTGGAATCTTAAGCAGCATATGCAGGCTGCTTCACAACTTGCTACGGCGCATTACCCCGAGACATTGGATCGCATATTTGTGATTGGTGCGCCGGCGTTTTTCAGCACTGTTTGGGGTTGGATCAAGCGCTGGTTCGATCCTATTACCGTTTCTAAGATTTTCATCCTGGGTCATCATGAGGTCAAGAGTGTTCTGGAGCAGTACATTGAGCCACGAAACATTCCTAAGAAGTATGGCGGCGAGCTTGACTACAACTTTGGAGAACTCGGTAACCCTGATCCTAACTGGGAGGGTGTCGTTGAGTTTGAGAATGGCCACAAGACTTTCCCCAGTGGACCGTTATTGTGGGAGGAGGACTCGAATGGAAGACTAGTCTGTATGGCTAAAGGTTCTAAGGACGGTCAGCCTCGAAACGAGCGAATCTGCACAATCCCTAAGACCTTTAGTCTAGCAACAGCCGTTGAAACACCAACGGAAACCAACGACGCAGCTGCCATCAACGGAAACGGACACCCCGTGTCTCCTCAAGGAACACACGACGATGGCGTTCAGACCGACGATTCGCTTCTGAGCGGTGACGTGAATGAGAAGCTGAAGCTGCAGGATGACAAGCCTGTCGCGGCACAGACGACTACTGCGTGATAGAAGTATTATATCCTAGAACTGGCGAAGACTGGCATACCCTGGAAGCAAATTTTGGATAAGATGGTTTGAAGTACAAGATGGACTGTATTGGTTGAAGTACACGGAGTATATCCCTTTCTGTTTGACGTATCATGTTTAGAACCTACCGCTGAAGCGGTGATATGGTTGTGAATACATAATCGTGATTCCCTGTTGATATTTGAATAATTATCTTCTTTATTCTATTCCCAACCTCTTGTCTTCTATATCTATTAAACTCCAGCCCAGCCATACCAGTACCCTAGTCTACTCCATCTCGGGAACCTCAGGTCTCGTAATATATCCCCTTCTATTCCTCCACTGCGTAACACCCCTCTCAAGCTCCCCCCACGTAACCCCATCTCTAACAAGACACATCGTAACCCCCAAACTCTCCGTATCTCTATTCCTCGCCTCATCATCAAAGAACAACATGTCCTCATATTTAATCCCCGTCCTCTTGTGCAGACTCTCAAAGTGCTTAATCTTACACCCCGGATAAATCTCAAGCAACCCCTCAAACACATCCAGCGCTTTCTTTGGCTTTCCACCCTCTGGTCCAGTGATATGTAACATCTTTAACAAATCGCGCGCAAGGCTCGGTGCAGAAGTTCGCGACGCTACGCCGATTTTAATACCGGCGCGCGGCAGGGCGTGAAGAATGGCGGGGACGTCGCTGAAGAAACCAAAGTCTTCGCCGTATCGATCTGTGGCGCTTGTGTGTGAGGAGTTGGGTTTTAGAGGTGGTGTTACGTGGGTGTCTACCCAGAATGGCCAGAGGGTGTAGTCGAGATCGAAGACGATGAGTTTGGGGAGCGGGAGGGAGGGATCGGCGAGGGAGGATGGGAGGGCGGTGGAGGATGTTGATGTTGTTGAGATTGTGGAGAGGGTTGAGGTACTCGGCGGGAGAGGGTTTTTGGAGAGTTTCTTTGGCATTTTGGAAATTCGTGGGCTTGTTAGCGAGGTTGTGAGGGAGATTGTGGTGATGCAGAAGCTTGGTGTTGAGAGGTTGGACTTTTTTGTTGTCGCCCCGCGGTGGGGGATGTGACGTCGCTGACGTGCGTGCTCTGACCAGGCCCTTAACGTTGCTATGATCGACGCGTCTGCCTTAGGGTGGACTGCTTTCATCCACTCTTCGAAGGGTCGTGGGTTCAACAGTTACGTTCTAGCGGCTCTATACTTTATCTTTCACACTTTACATGCAACATCGGACGGAGTAATACAACGAAGCACTGTTGCCAGATTCTAACCAGGATATCGTCCGAATTTGATCTTTGTTAGCTCCCGTGATCTATGCTAATTTTCTGTTGTTCTCTTCAATAGTCTCAGCAAAGATCCATGGGAATCAACCCTTTATTTTTCTAGTTAACTGCCTGTAACTACTTTATGTTTGGTGAATGGCATCAAGGGACTGACCAACCTCCACGCCGTTTAACTCATTCCACCAGATATTTGGCCCGTGCCAGTGAAATTCGCCAAGACATGGACCCTTCTCGAGATCGTATTGCTTGAGTCTTTTCAAATCTCATTGCTCAGTCTTGGCCAGTCCAGGTTGAATGTCAACCTCTAAATTCCAACTTCGGCTACCCCGCACTCTCAGCGATTGCGGGGAGGCAAATTACGGGTCTCTTGAGAAAAATAGCACTCATCTAATTGGCCCGAGGTAATCAGGTCAAGTCGGGGGACATTTCCCCATTTAACTTGGACATTTGCCTGACCTTTTTTCACCTGAAGAACTGATCTCTTTTTGCCGAAAGCTGAATCCCCTGGATTTGAACCCCTGCGATATGCATATGCCGCTGAGCGTATGTCTGAGAAATAAGCGATTTCGTGCTTCTCTGCGTCATTCTTGACGGTCTTAAGGTGGTCAGGGGTTAGTCGTGAAGATCGACTCATTCACGCGACACGTTCAATCGAGTGACTTGAGGAATCGGAAGCGCATTCATGATGGCTAAGAGAACGTGGTCTGACTCTGCTGGAGCCACCAGCGCTGATGCGGCGGTATGTCTTAACATCTCAGTTTGAGAATTGGCTGACAAGACAGGCCCCGACACCAGCTCGTCCAAATGGAAATGGGAGGACTGCATCTCATCGGCAAAGCATCACTGCAGTCGTATCAAATGATAGCACAATCCCTCAGATCTCACGCAAGATCAAGGCGTGTGCAGCATGTCGAAAACACAAGGTGAGATCGAGATGCCATGATGAGTATGAGTGAGAATTAATTGTGGTGGCAGATCAAATGTTTGATGGATGAAAGTGGTCCACCATGTCGTAGATGCGCAGAGCGAAATCTAGGATGTGTCTTGAGTAAAAGTCTACAAACCATCATGGATGAAAAGTCACAGTAAGCTTTGTCCATGCCATAACTCATTATCTCAAAATAACCAACACACTCAGATTCTCCGAATCAGTGGTCCAAGATCTCGAGCAAATGCACAGCGCTCTAAGACAAGTCATGACCAAACTCAGCCTCCCAGAACTACCTCCCCTACAAAGCATCAATTCTCGAGAAGAAGGGACACCACCTAAAGACGATCACCACGCAAATACGTCCCATCACCTATCTGTATCACAAGAGGAATTCCGCGGTCCTTCATGCGATAACTCACCGAAGGCGACACCTGAAGACGAAGGACTTCCTTATGTGCCTATTCACTCACTCTATACCCTTACTAAACTCAGTGCTTTACGATCACCCGATAACCCTGAAGCTCAGAAGGGGAATGCTATCAACGACTTCATCGCTCGCGGGGCTCTTTCGCTAGCAGATGCAGAAAGTCTTTTTGCTCTATATCGCGACCGTTTAGATCGGTATATGTACGGAATCGGCTGTCGATACATGACCCTCGAAGAGCTCCGCCGCAAAAGTCCAATCCTCTCCGCCGCAACTCTCACAGTAGCTGCATTACACGATCCAAAAGCCGATAACATCTACGGAATCTGCAGTAGTGAATTCCGCCGTCTGATGGAAAAGTCCATGTTTGAGCGCCGCATTGATCGCGATTATTTACGAGCCATGTGTGTTGCTTCATATTGGCTCAGTGATCTTTCATGGATGCTTTCGGGATATGCTATTCGACGCGCGGCTGAGTGTAATTTACACAATAGCTATAATCAGGCTATTAAGGAGCAGAGTCAGGAGGCGGCGGATTGTGCTCGGTTGTGGTATATACTATATATTTGTGATCAACACCTTGCTACTCTGTATGGACGGCCCTCGATTGTTCAGGAGGATTCGTCTATTCAGGGCTGGGAGCAGTTCTTGAAATCACCGGTTGCGACGGAGGAGGATAAGCGGTTGACTGGCCAGGTTATGTTGGTCAGTATTCTGCGAAATATTCGAGAGCTGTTTGGGACGGATAAGGGTGAACCGATTCCGAGAGTGTACCTGAACCACATACTGCAGTTCAGACGGCAGCTCGATGAGTGGTATACCCGGTGGATGGGAGAATTACCTGGTAAGTTGACATCAACATCTGTCCCCGAATTACACTGACACTTTACAGAGCAATGGACCCAAATCGGCTCATTCCCACGAAAAGGCACAATTCTTCACTACAACTTCGCCCAAATCCATCTCTACTCACATATCTTCCGCGGTCTCTCCAACGACGCCCCCATCCCTCATTATTTCCTCGACTGCGCAATGCAAGCCGTAAACGCCGCAACAGCCATCATCGACCTCATAATAACCGACCCGGACGTCGCAGTCGGCATCGTAGGAATGCCCTCGTACATGCTCTCCATGACCGCCTTTGCCTGCATGTTCCTCATAAAAGTCGCAGTGAAATACGGCAGCGACTTGATCGAGCGTCAGCGCGTTCACGATCTAACGACAAATCTTGTTCGACAGTTTCGGTCGCTAAAAGCTGGGAAGTGGCATCTTGCGAATCTCATGGCTGGGGGGTTGGAGCGTATGACTGCGACATTGGCTACACCGGACCCTGGGCAGTTGGGACAGGTGCCAGCTGCTGTGTATAATAATACGGTTGAGCATGTTGATATGGCGATGCCGGGGAATCAGGTGTATACTGATATGGATGGGGATACGTTCTTTGATTATGATATGAGTTTTGGGTTGTCACCGGTTTTTAGGTTTGATCCGAGTATGTTTTCTGTTGATGCCTCGGGACAGTCGCTTCCGACGTATCCTGAGGCTGATTATGGCATGAGGCCGCAATAGGATGGATGGGAATGGGCGTTTGTTCTGTTTGGGCGGGAATACCTGGTTGTTTGTTTCGTGAATTGGACTTGGATATGAGGCTGAAGAGATATTCTTATCCGTCGCATGTCTTTGACGACACTCCGTGATCGGATAACTGCCCCCTACTTTACTCACTCATAAGTAGAGATGTATCAAACCTCGTCTTTAGCTTCCCCGAATCTACATGATCATCCTCTCCATAGTTTGTTCATCTCGGATTTCGTTCCGTCGACTCCGCATCATCATCTGCGGGGGACACGGATAACCTCATTCACCCCGCGATAGTGGATCAATCTTATCCGATCAAACTACCATTTAAACACATCAACTCACTCTCACTTCATCACCAACACAACCATTAGCATATACCAGTTAAACGTCAACATGGCCAACACACAACATATTCTCATCACAGGCGCCGGTGGCTTCATCGGCCAAGAAATCATAGCTCCCCTTCTCACCTCCTCACCCTCAATCCATCTCACAATAACCGACATCTCTGAACCCCCCGTTCCAACTCAACACCCCCAACGCATAACTTCTCTCGCCGCAGATCTCACCAACCCCTCTGTCGTTGAAAAACTCATAACCTCACAGCCCTTTCAAGCAGTTTATCTCTTCCACGGGCTCATGTCCGGCGGTTCAGAAGCAAATCTCGATCTCGGTCTTAAAGTCAACGTTGATTCAGTTCGCTACGTTCTCGATGCACTGAGGAACAAACTCCCTGGAGTCAAAGTGGTTTTCTCGAGCTCTTGTGCTGTTTATGGACCGGAGGAGGGTTATGTTACGGAGAAAACGCTACCGCAGCCGAGATCTTCGTATGGTGCGGAGAAGCTTATTGCTGAGTTGTTGGTGAATGACTTTTCGAGAAGGGGATTGATCGATGGGAGGATCGTGAGATTGCCAACGGTGGTAGTTCGGCCTGGAAAGCCCTCCGCCGCAGCATCGAGTTTCGCCTCAGGTATCGTGCGAGAATCTCTCCAGGGCATTCCTAACATCCTCCCTGTACCGAAAGATATATCAATGTGGATCTGCAGCCCTGCGACTGTTATCAAGAACCTGATCAAGATCAAGGATATACCCGCTGACAAGTTTGGAGAGTCGAGGATTGTGAATCTTCCGGGTATTACTGTTAGTGTACAGGATATTCTCGATGCGGTTGAGAAGGTTGGTGGGAAGGAAGCTGTTGGCTATGTCAAGGAGGAGCAGGATGAGGCGTTGTATAAGATTGTTAAGAGTTGGCCGCCGTGGTTTGATGCGAGTAGGGCGAAGGGGCTGGGGTTGGATGAGGATGGGGAGTTGGTTGATGCCGTTAAAGCTTTTCAGGAGAGATTGAAGGGTTCATCTTAGGATTTAATTATTAAACGTGGTTCTATCTCTATCAATTTGAATGGGTATAGTCAAACATCTTGCAACCTTGCTCCTACAGCTTTGAAGATCGGACTCTTCGTGAGACCGAACTCGGCTCAGTGCGTCCAGAAGTGACCAAATGATCAACATCCAAAGTATTAACAAGATCAGGGGTCGCTTGATCCAAACTAGTAATGCCAGCGAGTCTCATCGATGTCTCGAGCTCGTCCTTGAGAACTAAACAGCATGTTAGTTACTACCACAGAAACACCATTCAGATAACTTACTCTGTGAAAGGTGCTCAACTCCCGTTTGGCCATACACCAACGAATACAGGAACGGTCTTGCAATTCCAACAGCTGTAGCTCCTAGAGCAATAGCCTTGAGGATATCAGATCCACGTTCAAATCCTCCGTCGATGAAGATCTCAAGATGTTGGAAGGCTTCGGGGAACCGCTTTCGGACCTCGAGAAGGATGAGGATAGATGCTTGAGCACTGCAGATATGTCAGAGATTCCCCTTTTCAAGTGGCTGATGCTGAACTTACCCATCGAGGGATCTTCCACCATGATTACTCAACATAACACCCTCAACACCATACTCAACCGCCAACTTGACATCCTCCACAGTCTGAACCCCCTTCAGCACAATCGGCACAGAGCTCTCCCGTCTTATCCACTCCAAATCCTCCCACGAAAGACTCTTATCAATATACTGCCCCATCAATCGTCCAAGTCCACTGCCCTTACCATCTTTACTACTCTCACTTCCGCTCATGGCAGATTTTATAACAACAGCTTGAGGCGCTCGTTCATCTGCTTCGCGTTTTCCAGGAACGGGTGCATCGACGGTTACGAAGATAGCTTTTATACCCAAGGAGCGAGCGCGGCGGAGAAGTTCGATTGTTTTGGGGCGGTGGGAGTTTACGTAGAGTTGGAGGAAGAAGGGATGTCCTGATGGAGCTGCGCCGATGATGTTGGGGAGAGAGTAAGAAGCATTACTCGAGATCTACCAAAATCAGAAAATATTCAGTGTGAGAAGGGGGACTGACTTACAATCTCAAAGATTCCTTCACTAGCAGCTGCTCTACTCCAACCAAGCTCACCATCCGGATGCGCGAGCGTCGCCATGGCAGCAGGACACATGATAAACGGCGCTTTACTCTCCAGCCCCAAAATAGTCCTCTTTATACAAACTTCAGCGACATTTCGTAGAATTCTTGGACGGAGCATGACTCTGCGGATGAGTTCCTTGTTCTTAGACACTGTGACGAGATCGGTGGCGGCGGAGGAGTAGAACGCCCATGCTTTTGGTGTTAAGGCTTTTTCAGCGGCGAGGGAGAAGTCGTGTGCTGAGAGGATTTGGTCGAGGGATGGGACGGAGGAGGGGAGTTGGATTTCTGAGATGTTAGTGAGTGTAGTGTGAGAGATGGCTCTGGTGAGGGTGAATACCTCGAGGGGGTGGGATGTTGGGAGATTCAGACTCCATTGCTGCGAGATCACTCATGATGGCGGATGTTTATTGCGATAATTCAGTTTAGAGGTAGCTGTCAATGGTGTAGTATACAATTGAGATAATAGCTATCTGTAGTTGTCGGCTCATCATGCGCCGTCTTCTTATATCTCTACGTAGTATCCGTAGATCATCTTAGTTCAATACCAGTCCCCGCAATCGGACTCCTCACCTTTCATCATGACCTGTCTCTCGGGCTATTTTGGCGCGAGTGGCACCGCGGCATTGACACGGTCATGTTGCCGATGGGCCCAGATTTGCCTTGCTCGGCCTTCTCTCCGAGGTACTTGGCTGAGCCAAACAAGCACTCACTGCAATTGAAATGAAGAGAAAAAGTTATGCCTGGTCATACCAGGACTCTCATTATTTAATTTTTGCCTCATTGTTTATCTGTTTTTCAGAGTTCAGCCGATTGTCGGCATGGCGAAGCCCAACTTGGTACTGAGGTGATTCCCAATGGCTCCGTTCCTATGATTTGAGGAACTCAAGATGAAAACTAGAAGGCTTCAGGTTATTTCAGGGCTAAACTCATCATGCTACTCCAGAAATGTCTCTCTAACACTCTATCGGTCGGCTCTCAGTAAACGGATCCATTCCAGGCCAGCTATGGCGGTTCAATGGCCTTCAGCACCATATACCATTGCTTTACTCATTAAGCTGCCGATTCACAATGGAAATACCTGATATTACAATATATACTACACTAATAACATACCCCTCTACTCAATAACAATATCCTCTCCCAACCTCCTAAGCGGCAACTCCTCCACCATCTTCTCCAGCCTTCCACATCTCTTAACAACATCCTTCGCCTCCTCCGGAAATCCCATCCTCATCCTCCCAACCCTCTCCCACACGATCCTCCCCTCCCTCTCCGTCCTCTCAACAACAAGAAGCATAACAAGCGCCTCTTCAACAAACCACAGCACCGTCATTTGTTCACCGCGCGCATGACGCTCAATGTACTCTCGCATTGAGCCAGCACCGCGACTCATGCGTATGTCCACGCTGACGCGGTTGAAGATCCACCCGTCGGGGTGAGAACGTGCTTTTACGCGGTCGAGAACAAAGGGGTTCGGGACGTGGATGCCGTAGGGGCGGATGTGTAGATTCGGTGGAGAGGGGGGCATACCAGTTACGGAGGTCGAGGCGCCAAAGTCGTATGCTATGCTTCCGTCACGGTTGACGAGGACGATGTTGGGAGAGTAAGTCCAGCGGATAGAATTGGGATCGTTGCGTGATACGTGTGTGGCGGAGACGTAGTGGTGGTGATTATGCTTGCGTTGAACGGCCTTTGTGTCGGGATCTACTACTGTGATAGAGGAGTAAAGATCAACGGGGCCTTTCCAACCTGCCCATGTCCAGCTGGGCATGTGTGGACGTCTTGTGGCGATGACGCCTTCTTTGTGGTGCCAGAAACATGTTGATAGAGCAAAAATGTCGCGTGTGCGGGGGAGGCCTTGGACTGCTGGTCCTTGATCCATTTGTGGTGCCCAGAGGGGTATGCCGAGTATGTCGAACATCTTCCCGCGACCGACTGTAGTCTCGAGACGTCTTAACATTCCGAGGAACGCATCTAGCGAATCTCGATCATACGTCAAATCTCTTCGTGTGTAGTTTCCGATATGTTGGTCTGCTTCTCGGAAGATACTCAAAGTACTCGGATCTTCAACCTTGCCGGGTAGTCTCTTCCAACGCTCCCAACTTCCATCGACGAATGACACACCGTTGAAGAGGCCAGGTCGCATAAAGTCACACATGCGCTGTTCTTCCATGTCGTGGTAATACTCAAGCGGTAGGATGAGTGATTCAGGACAGCACATGCCCTCGCATTCCCAGTACATCTGCTGTTCTGTGAAAATCAAGCGCCGTCTCGCAAGAAGACCTTCCTGGTACGTCCAGCCTCGCTGATACCACGTTGAGTTCTTAATCGCCAACCGTGGATCTTGAAGGCTTGACACAAGGGTAATGTTAGAGTTGACGAATTCGTATTTTGGTTGAGCAGGCCGTGTTCGTGATCCCACGCCAGGAAGACCATAATCCGCATCCTCACCACAAGCTGCAATGATAGCCAATATGGCACCTTCGAAGATATCGTCCATCCTTGCAATCTGCTGCATCCGCTCTGCGGGTTGAACCTCCTCCATGCACAGCCGATCAACCCAGAGATATCTGATGCCGAGATCTTTAGTCGCGATGACAGCATCCCATACAACCTTGGGCCACGTCCCTGTTGTTTTGTTTCCCCAGACATAACTCAAAGCCGCATATCGTTCTGTGATTGAAGCAGTGACCACTTGAGGAGGATTCTTTGCGCAATCAACGAGCTTGAAACCCGGCATCTCCCGCGTGACCGGTTTTCGCCCACATCGTCCCTGGTGATAAAATTCGCAGAACCGTAGCCAATCCACACCAATAGTCATATCAATCACACCCTCCAATTCGCGACCCCAAATACCACGCTTCTGCCAACCGGCATTATCGGTCATAGAATTCGCACGTGAATGCTTCCCTTCCGATCTTGCGCTGAGAAGCTCATTTGGTGGCTCAGGCATTGTTCGATAGAGCATACCAGACCCACGGAACCAATCGGCACTCACGTCCCAACTCAACGCGCCATCACCGCTCTTTTTGGGAACAACGCCTAGATATGCTGGACTGACGCCTTTGATCTTATTCTTTGCTGCGTGGCCTTGTTCGAACATGCTCTGATTGTCGATGAGGTAATTTGTATCGCGACTTGAGAAGCCGGAGAGATATAGATCGCCTTCTCCTTCGCTGGGGATGTGTACTGAGAGGAAGAGCTTGCAGAGGGGACATTTTGTGATGAAGCGATTCTCTTCAAGCTCCTTTAATCGTCCTAACGAATGCTCCTTGTTCTCAAAAGTATCCGCAGATGTCGGATTCAGAGCTCTTGTGAAGAAATCATCCATGGTGTCAAACGTAGAGTCGATATCAGCCGCCCAGCCCGCACACGCAGTGCACAGATTGGGGTCTTGCGGCTGCCCTCCTGATCTATCAGAATGCGCTGACGGACTCCGACTCTTGCGCCAGCTGATTCTCCGTATGAGAGAAGCTCTCCTGGGCTCGCGGTCGTCATCAGCCGGGGGAGGATCCACAGTGAGATGCTGCATCATGTTCTTGAGAGGGTTCCGTGATCGACGCCTCTCTACGCCACCGCCTGGTGAGACGGGAGGCGTGATGGTTGGTGTACCTGGGTCCAGCATATCTGGCATTGTCAAATATACCGTCTCTGTGTCTTGCGAGAGAGGGTTTGGTGAGATTGAGTTCGGCTGCCCGAAGATGAAGTCGTTTTGGCGCCGTTGAAGCTCCGTGATTCTCGGGGGGAAACCGGGTGTCTTCAACCCCAGTCTCGGCTGCTAGATTCCGGTTCTCCACTCTTGGCGCTGGCGCCAAAGATAAAAAAAGAATAGGACAAAGAAAGAGCAGGGGTATTTTATTATTAGTGGCGTTTAAATAAGGGGAATAAACACTGAAGAGAAAACAAAAGGGAGAGTTGAGATGTAGAATATTCGGTAAATGAGGAGGAGCTTGAGTAGGCGGTCGCTATTAAAAGAAGCAGAGCCGCTGCCAAGGTTTAAGATCAGGCGGTTATTTCGAGATCAATACAATCAACAGACTTGTCAAACTCCTTCAAACGCGGCGCAGGTTGGTTCCTGAAGCGGGGCTTGGGGGCCAAGTGATGGAGACAAAGAAAGAAAAGAAAGAAGCGGTAAACAGGAAGAAGAAGAGACTCTTTCAAATATGAGAGAAGAGTTGCTGATGGTATATTACTCGCCTCAAATTAGATATTGGTAGAAAAGCGGCAGCGAGATTCGATCCGAGATGAATACAGCAAGGATCAACTGAGACACGGCCAACAACCCCACGGAGTAATTCAACTTGGGCGATAATACAACCAAACTAAAGACTGCATTTATAAAAGAGCCTTGGTTTTTTTGTGAACGAGGCTGGTGACACACAGCCTCACTTGGCAAACTTGGCAGTTCAAACGGTTGAAAATAAAAAGGATGCAGAGGATGAAAAAAGGTGCGGAGATTCATGATGACGTAATTTGATGATTGTGAAACAGCCTCACAATTACTGACAGCTGTACTCTGTATTAGGCATTAGGCATCTGTAGGTGGGTTATTAGGTGGTTTTTCAATCCTTTTGATGGCGCAGCGATCATGAATCTCACAGATCAAACGCTTTGACGAGAAATACGCTGTAGGACCTGGTGTGATCCGCAGCTAGAGAGATGATCCTGTCGCCAAAGATAGATCAGAAGTGTGACATGATCCCACTGTGTTAAGACACTGCCCTGTTCAAGAATGATTCCATTACAAAGTCAAGGATAGAGGCCGGAGTTCAGAGGGTACATAAAGCCTGTGGATTCATCTCTACGGAACAGTTTGGTGACCATGTCAGTGGGGAACATTGCTCTGCTTTACCCTATATCATCATGACAATCCGGTGATCTCACATATCTCTATTTCATCCTCCCATTCATGTCAAGACAGCCTTTCCCTGGGTAAATGATATCACGCTCATATCAAGCCGGACCGTCGCGCTCCTCCACGCCAACGCCCGCCAACTCGGCCCTCACCATGAAACACTCCAAAAAGAGGGGTCAAATTCATCTGATCTTATCCATCTCTAGTATAATTCGAGTTTAGTCGCCAACGGCTGCAGCGGCTATCTCAGGTTTGCCAAGGTCATCTGCTTCTGCTTCTTGCGTGTGGCGTTGCTTAGTCTAAAGCTAGGAAACTCTATTAGCCTCACCATGCACGATATCATGTCGCTCCGATAGCAACTACAACTATCGAGATCTATGTACTAATAGTAAGATTCATGTAAGGCGAGTCAAGATGTCGCATGAGATCAAGTAAATGTTCAAGGCATGCAAGCTTCAATTGTCTCTAAAACTGCGCTACCATCGAAAGTTGGCGGTTCCAGTTCATCGCCAGCATGTCTCTTTCTTTCTTTCCATTTTGTCCGTTGCACTTGTCCGTCCGACTTGCTCTTGAGCTCGCATCAGAGATATCATCCTATAGTGTATCCAGGAAGCATGTCCCTTAAAGGCCCGCGAGCGTGGTTGTAGATGCCGAGTGTCGTTGGTGATGGAAGAAGGAAGTTAGTGCTATCAAGTTATCAGAAGCTGTTCCGTATAAGATGTTGTGTTTGATGGGAACCCACCTGGCAGCAAGAGCAGCTGGAGCCGCAGGAAGAGGCCTCGTGGTTGCAGCAGGAGCTAGATGCTGTTAGCTGGATGTTCGATGCTTCATTACTGCAACTCGTTCGACTCGATGAGAGCCAGAAGGTGCAGTGATGGACTGAGAGGAGCTCACCAGGGAGACATGTTGATAGTTGTTGGTGAAGAAGGTCTTCGAAAAAGTTGTAAGTATTGAGTGTGTGTTGAAGTGTGAGGTTGTTGGATGATGAACAAAGCCCGATTTGAGCGAGATGAACCGCCCTTCTTATACTTTTCCAACCCTCATATTCTCAACCATCTTCGATCATACTCCATCTCTCAGTTGCCTGATCATCGCACCCAGCGTGGGCATGGGCGTGGATGAAGGTGGGAGTGACTCCACTCCATGTGCATCACCAACCTGTCTTCAATCCAACCAAGTCTCAGGGTCCTCCCAAGTCAAAGTGACCTTCACCCCGCATGCCCATGTACGATGTGGGATGCCCATGTTTCTGTAATTGGCCGAGATGATGCATAGTGGTTGCGCCGAGCCTCCACTATAGAGAGAGCTCTCCACCGTGAAGCTCCAGCTCAAGCTCTACTCGCGCCGTCCCGAGATGCAGCCACTGCGAAACGAGTTTCATGGCCGCCAGAGTTGCACCGCAGACCTGCTCCTATTGAACCGAACGGTATCAGATGTGGAACTGACAGTTGCTTCCCAGAAGAGGTAGGATTGGCATGCTATTGAGGCCTGCTGCTGACATTGTAGTGGGATCGCCACGTAACGCATGCAGATGTAGTTCTCAAGACATGCCGAGTATCTATCGGATGTCTTAGCTTGGGCCGATTCCCGATAGCTCAGTCTAGCTGCCAGGGACAAGGCAGCACCTGAAGCAAGTCATGCTTCCATGGAACTTGGACACTTGGGAGTGGGGGTTCATCCCATCGACGATAGAGCTTTGGAACGGCTCAAGCCGGACTGACTAAAATAGCTTCGTTTCTTGCCCACACCGGTGAGTAGGGGCCTGAACTAGGGTTGCAAGAGAAAGAGAAGAAGAATGTTGTACCTCGAGACCCTGCGTTGAAGCCGGGGTAGCTCCCCTTTGGGCCTACCGAGATGTCTTGTCCTGTACGTGGACGAATCAAGAGAATCGATATGCCGGATGGGGGTACACAGAGTTAGAAGGTGTAAGAGGAAGCAATGAGAATGGATGTGAACATGTGAGAGGAATAAGAGTTAGACTTATTCGCCGAGTGGGGTAGTGAACCAAAGACAACGAGACGGATAATGTGAGGCAACCAATAGCAGACGAGCTGTCTCTGATGGATGATCATGTTAAAGTGAAACCAACGACAATCAAGTAACGTTTGCCGCTGAAATGATAATCAACAACCAAGATTATCATGCAGTAGCTGCACAGCGAGGGCTAGTTCATCATCGTGATACGTGAACGTGACGAACCAGTGTGATGAACAAGCCTATCAACAAGGACGCAGTGTGATAGGCATAAGTGAGACGGATCGATGAGGGATAATCGAGAACAACGTGGGCATGGCTGGGGACCACAAAAGCCAATACACTGACGGTTCAGAGTCGATTAGTTCTGAACCATTCATGCATGCATCCCGCGCATGCATCTTTAGTAAGATTGGGCAATGATTGGTGTGTTGGGCCCTATTACACCAAGCGAGTATGGGAAACACAAGGCAGTGAAAGTATATCCCCAAGCACTGGCAAAAGCGTAGGACTATTACGCCCGTGCATGATGAGACCTTAGTCATGGGAAACCCATCGGGCTACCGGAGGTGTGGGTGCGGACGTGGGAGTGTAAATGGGATCGAGTGTGTGTGATTGATCCATAGGAAAAGATGAGCTGTCGTGACCCACGTCTAACGCGGCAAACGGAGGTGATGATAGGAAAGAAGATTTCTTGAGGGAAATAACGGAGAGAAAGAGGGGCTAGAGAAACAATAAAGCTGGGACATGAGAGATAACGGCGGAGACTTACATCTATCTGTGCATGACGATCATGCTAGGACATGAGAATGCCTACTGTCTTCAACACCAGGTATCTTTGGTGCAGTGATCAATATTGGATCAGCTGAAGACAAGAGTCTTCTCATCTGCCCTTCTACAACACATCAAGGGCAGAACAGCATCATCTCATCATGAGCATCAACTACTTCGCTACATAATCATCATACACCAAAGTCCGCTATCACACGGAGGCAGTCCGGGATCCAGGCATCGTCTCCGTACGGGGCAACCGAGAGTCTCCCCGCCCGGTCTGAGCTGATGATAATGACGTCCGGATTGTCTTGTATCCAGTCATAATAATCTCAAGGCGTGGGACGGAGACAAGGTCTCGGAACTCGGCTGGGTAGTTTGTATCATGGAAAGTCGAACCAGGATATCTCTCGTGGGGGGACTCAAGGACATGGCTTCCTCGTGAGTCTCAGGAGTAATAAGGCCGTGATAATGGGGCTATGGGCTGTGGACCATGCGAGAGGACGTGGGTGAGGTAAATATTGTATCCACGGTCGGGGAAGTTGAGGTTGAATCCGGGTTGAGGTCGAGGCCGGTGCCGAAGGAGACCGAGAGATGTGATAAACAAAGGCAAGCCAGGTTTCGATATAGAAGGCGGGTTCCGTGATGATCGGAGCGGCTGGGAATGGTCGAGCTGCTGTTGTATTACTCCCATGAAAGAACTTGAGTCCAACGGTCCATGGTACTCGCCGGGTATAGCAAACTGATACTGACTAGAGAAGTATTCTCCACACGTCCAGGGCGATACAAAACATTCTCTTGTCATCAGCGATCAATGATCAAACAAGTGCTTGCTCATGTTGAAGATCACAAGAGCCAAACCAAGGGACAACCTCATTCTTATACTCATTTCTCACCGTCTCAGCCTTATCAACAACCCCCAGGGTCCTCCCGCTAGACGCGGCAACAATGATGCAACACACACTATATCAGCATCGACAATATCCGTGATCAACTCTGTTTCTGGCTGTTTTTCGAGGCCATCGCATCAAATTTGGTGGTGTTGGCACTGGAAAAGACATCAGGGTTGGCCATCAAGGTGCTCACTTGTCTATCCGGGTTCTCAAAACCAGATAGGGCAGGCGCATGACGATAGTTACGTGATGGAAAGCTACAACTGGATTCTACTGAATTAAGTGAAGAGAAGATGTATTCTTATATCTTGGGCTTAAAACGACCTTTATGGATAGGAGATAATTGGTCGACTGATGAAAAATGGTGTTATGGTTGATTACTGTGTAATGGCCATAGACTGATGAAACAGCCAATTTGTTACTGGCTCAAGTCGAATGATTCCGCCCGAAACTCTTAAAATGGATTGTATCTTCAAAATAGAGACTTGAGCAAATGTCTTATTTTCTTTTCAAATTAGATAAAGTACACTGTTGCTGGTGTATGTGCTCCCAGCAGGCAACTTGTCTCCTATCATGTATGCCACAACTTCTACACCCCTGACTTCGACTGATACTCCCTCTCGATTCCTGTCAGCTTCCGAATCAACTTCTTCCATTCTTATCCTTCATCCAGAGAAACTGCTTACTGCAAAAATTCAAAGCCGATATTCATGACAACTTTGCATCCCCATTCCTCATTCCTCAAGACTCGAAACATGACATGCCGAGAGACAAAGCCATATTTACGTCTACCATCTTTCCCATCTTGTTATTAAGTTCAGCTTTATGGTATTCCGTCCATGTATAATCACTCTTGGTCGAACAGTCGGCTTCTAGCAGCTTCTCTCCGATGAAGTTCCTCGCCTTGCAGGCTCGCCCTCCCGTATATTGGTGCATGTTTCCTCAACTTTCCTCGACCGAGTACAATTCAGTGTTAGCTTTCTCATAATCCTTGCATTAACTTCTATTGAGGATTGTGCCTTTTTCTAAATACGCAGGTTCGAGAGATCCAACACTAAATATCCAACACTCCCGCGAATCCACCATGTTGTATACAAGTTTGAATATCTCGACGCTACAAAGGGTCCAAATCTTCGGCCCTACATCATTGCCATGACTCAAATACCAGAAGACGGGTATGTAATCGGTTCTCGATGTTAACGATGTACCCGCTGGTCTTTCCTTATCTGGTTCGCATATAGCGTTACCTCGCCCTGCCACTATTTGTCATCAGGACAGACACCATTTTCTCAGTTAAGGTCAAAGATAGGACCGAGATACTTCTTAATTTAGGCCTTTAAGTCTAAATACCCTGTGAAAAAAGCTTGGACTTTTGCTATGCTGATGATGCTGGTCTGAGGATCACGGAGAGACATCACAAGCATCGATGTGACCCTACAGCGAGACAAAGGAGGCTGACACAACTACAAGCAACATTCCAAATCAAGACCAAGTTATGATTACAATTACCGTCTTAATTATCCTATCAGTCCTTTTCAACACCGCGCCTCAAATGCAGAGATCCAATGCTATAATACACAACCCCCCAGTGAGTAATCATACAGCAGGCCCCTAGGTTCTATGCATCGGAACCCTTGGCTTCTCAACATACATCAGGGTGCGCGTGTACCACTAAAACTGCGCAAACCCCGGTACAAATTCACAAAGCACAACAGGCAAGACCCTCCCTCTCATATTCCTCTTCATACTCGCAACTCGGGCGAGGAAGTCTATCATAGACTCAGTGGGTAGCTCGGGGATTTCATCACCGTAGCCTGCTAATTTATATCCCGCTCTTCGGCGGCCGGACCATGGCTTTATAGGGATGAAAGGTCCATAGTGTGCCGCTTGTGTGAGATACTTTGTTTTGTAGTGACGATCGATGAAGACCCATTGAAGGAGATGCGGGTAGAGCTTTGCTGCTTTGGCGACAGATCTCGCGATGATTTCACCTTGTCTTCCGGTGGTGAGGTATGCCAGCCTCGCGCCATGACGGACAAGGAGCTTGAAGCATTTCAAGGCTCCAATGCTAGCAGCAAACATCAAGGGTGTTCCCTTTCCATGCCGCTCGCGCTCAATGTCTAAACCGACATCAAGTAATACCTGCAGGAGCTTCGGATTGTCATTGAGGATAACAGTATATGCTGGAGTGTATTTCTCCTCCGGTTCAGAGTTCACCAAGCGAGCGCGATACTCGTGTGGCATGCGCTTGATAATCGCTTTGAGCTCCATGGGCAACAAAGCCCTGTTAGCAAGGACTTCGCCGAGTAGGAGCGGTTCCTGTTCTGCGAGTCGATAAAAGTCAAAGTTTCCGTTCAGTACGAATGACATGCCCTCAGCACCCCCAGAAATCGCACTTGTGAGAGTACTTCCGGCGCCTGGGAAGACCTCGTAAGGATCCGCCCCGAGCTCAATCAACTGGCGAAGGACATTCATATCGCCATGGACGTCTTCGAAAGGAATATTATAGAATGTGACGGGGCTAGCACCATTTTCCAATAGGCAACGGGCCACTTCGAGGCTGTTGTGAGCAATGGATCGCCCCAGGGCTGATAAGCCTTGGGCACACAAAAGATCCCGGTTGGCGCCCGCTCTCAAGAGTATTAATACCATATCCAGTTGACCATACCCAGCAGCCAGATGCAGGGGGGTTACAAGTTCTGAGTCTTGCGCGTTGACATCGATTCCGCTTTCGATAAGGAGTTTGGCCGCTTTGTGATATGTCATTGCGCCAAATAATCGATTGTCACCAACTCGCGCCACGCAATGTATGAGATCATGCAGGACCGTAGTGTGGGTTGCGTCAGTATTCCCTGTACTAACCCGCCTTCTCAAGTTCAGAGCGTAACGTAGAACTCTCCTTTGAATGTTCTCATCTGCAAAGAACTCAAACCCGGCAGTAAGCCCAGAGGCCCTCATCTTAGCCCTGCTACTTGTCAGTATGACCTCTCGTTCTTGCAGGAATCACTTACCAATACACCTGAGCATGCTCAGTTAGGTGGTTGATGAATATTTGAAGTACCCGTGTCTGATGCCCGATAATATCCTGGCCACTATTCCGGGAGGAGTCGAAAAGGGCTTGGATCGGTGGGATTGGAAGATGGAACCATGACCTCCCCTCTCTCAAATAAGCATCTAAGCACACTTTGAAGAAGGAGTGTGCTTTTTCTGACGGAATGAAAATGTCGGTTGCCATAAGCGGTCGAAAATTCAGGCATGCACTGAGAAGTGCGTTGTAACCATGAGGCCAATGTTCCTCACACCCAGCCACGAAACCCCTAAATCCCAACTCCACGAGTTCCAACATAGGTCGGATCCTGTTGGTTGCTGCCGTGTAACTGAGAAGGGTACAGCCTCCACAAGGCATGATGGCAGACTCTAGGTCCTTCCGTGAGGTGTGGTCAAGGATAGACTTGAACAAAGGATCACGGCTCAGTTGATAACGGTCTATCGCATCTGCTATCATGGCGCCCAATCGTCTTGGTTCGGAGTCTTTCTGCTCATGGCCTGCTTCACCATGAGTTGATTCTGGCAGCGACTCACTGTCGGAGTCGTCATCTTGGGCTCGGACTGGGCTCAGGGAGATGATACCCATATCCTGGGGATTATCATAATCCAACAAATTGTCTTTCATATACTGAATCAATTCTTGATTGCCACCAACGATTGCCAAGAAAAGAGGGGTTCTTCCCGACAGATCCTTCACGTTGAATAGACTTTCCGAGTATCTCTTCAAGATCTTCACACAATCCAAGGAACCGGCCTTCGCGGCGAGGTGGGCGCATGTTCTGCCAAACCGCGGACTAGCAGCAGTGATCTTGTCAGCCAAAGGCGTGGCCTCCAAGAGCGTGGTGAGGGCATCACGATGCCCCCCGGCTGCCGCGAATTGTAAGGCATTGTAAGTATCGCGATCCTCCATGTGTTCAAATACGCCTAGCCAAGGAAACTCTGCCGATCCGACTTTCTCGATGATCATTTCAAGGATTATCACATATCCAAGCTTGGCAGCAAGGAGATAGGCATTGATGGAATTTGGCGGCGCCAAAGAGGCATCTGCACCTCGTTCAATCAGCAGTCGTCCCATGAGGATCCTCTTCGAGCAAATCGCTATCGTGAGCAAGGACGGCGATGGTGTGGGCGATCTTAAAGGTAAAGCACTAAAAAAGGAGAGTTAGCTTAACGCTGCTTGGGTATCTAGTAGTTAGAAGACCCGAGACCTCTATCCTAAGTTATAGAAGAACTTAGTTAGGTTTAGGATGAGTTTAGCAGTCTCTTAGACCAGCCATTCCCCACACCTGGGTCAAAGGTCTCGAGTCTCTAACACCACGCTCAAGGGATCAGACTTACGGGGTAATTTCCAAGCTGTTGACCTCCATCCCACAATCGATAAGTTGACCTAGGATCTCCACAGCTATAGCTTCGTCCGGTACTCTTACAAGCTCCGTGAAAGTATAATGCTGTTGCTGAATAATCTGATGTGGCTTCGTGTTGCTGAGCAGGGGTCGAATCATGCCGACGTCCACGGGCTGATGATCAGCTAGAAAGGTCTCAAAGACCGACTTCCCATGAAGACCTATAGGCCAAGGCTTGTGCACGTTGCAGCCACATTCGACGAGTAGCTTGACGAATTCTGACATGCGGAAGCTGACGGCCTGCGAGAGAAGATGTGCCGCCTCCTCTTCATTATAAAAGCCCATGAGCCCAAGTTCGCCATCTTGCCGATACTTATTTTCCTCGTCGAACCAAGTGGCCAAAACAGCGGCGGCAAATGGGATGTGCCATCTCTCCCACTTCGGGAGACTGACAGACTCCTGTCCTTTCGTTGCTATACAGCTTACCGCCCATTTTTTGGTCTCCTTTTCGTAGTCGGCGAGGGCCCCCGCTTTAACCAAGCACGATATAGCCATGCATATGAAGGAGGTGAGGAAATACAGGTTTGTAGGATGTTCAAGCGAGTGTCTGCTAAGCAACGGGAGAACATCCTGTGTAAATCGCAACCAAAGGCCTCGCCCATTTGAGTCTCGTGATTTGAGAACTTCTGGTGTAAGAAGGTCCATGTAGGCGCTGCGTGTCATACTAGGAGAGCAAGATGGATGTGAAGATGGGCTGCTGGTTAATCGCCCTTCGTTCAATAGCTTGACATTCGTGATGACTGTCTCTGCTGCTGTTGTGCCATCAGCGAATGGCCGAGAGGGTCCAGCCCTGTTAAGCACTAATGAGACCAGCTCCGGGCAAGCTGACATGTTAAGTGACTTGAGGAGTAATTCGTCATTCGCGTTAGCCTGAGGAAAGAGATGGAACAGTTTTTGTACAAGCGCCAGATTGCCCCATTCGACGGCCCATCGAGCCAGGTTTTCGTTGCCCTCCGCTCGTAGATACCCTTGACATTTCTCGAGCAGAAACCAAGCTGCAAACGGAGCGGCGGCCGTGGAGCTCTTGGGAGATTGCTCAAGAGCCTCGACGTGACAAAATGCTGATTGCAGCGGGGTATACCCTTGTTCATCGACGGCATTCAAGTTGCGGATCTTGTAAGGGTCATTTTCCCACAGAAATTTGAGTATGTCGTCTTCGTTCGTAGCGGCGAAGTAGTGCCAAATATTGCGGCCACCGTTATCCTTATCAAAGGTTGGTGCAGAGTGTTCCAGAATCAGCTTAGCCATAGGACTAACTTCATTGCAGACCATGAGTGGTGTGCGACCACTCGAATCTCTGGCTCTGATATCGGCCCCGGCTTGAATCAACATGTCCAGAATCTCATTCTGTGCAGATTCAGCAGACATGTGGAGAAGCGTCTCGTCCTTGTCGTATTTGAAGTTAGGATAGAATCTTGGGTCTTTGATCAAACGCTCCACCAAGATCACGTTGAAGTCCAGAACAGCAGTCCTAATGACAGCCGCAAAATTGCTGTCATTCAATGTGTCCACCTTTCCATCAGCCAAGGGGGAAAACTTGATGTTGGCGTGCACCATGAGTCGAGCTACCAGCTCTTGGAGCCAATGGTACTCTGTGGACTCCCTTTCGATGTCTACCAATGTCAAGTCATATATGTATGTGAGCAAACGCGCGAATCGTGTTCGGTGAAGCAGACCGCGCTTGACTACAGGCTCCCGCTGCAAAAGGAGACAAAAAGAAGGGTCCAGTACACCTCCTTTAACTATGTCAGTGGATCCTTGGGTGGCATCTGTAAATCCTTTGATGATGTTTGTGAAGATTGCTTCGTGCTTGGTCTTCATTGCAGTCCAAAAGGCCAAACCTGCTAATGATACCTCCTCAGTAGCGTTTTTCCAAGAATACTGAAACGTGCAATCTGCGCCCTTGTCGACAAGCAATAGGATAGTTGCCGCCTGGTCGATATCAGAGTCGTTACCAGCGAGGAGAGTCGCCCACGATACTGGCTCCATACGGGTAATAAGAACTTTGCTACCAACAAGGGCACAATATAATGGCGTGCCGAGAAGACCGGGCTGGTTGACGTTGGCACCCATTGACAGAAGGTCTCTGCAAAGATTAGGCAAACCAAGAGCAGCAGCGATGTGAAGTGGCGAGACGGATCCGTCGCAGAGCGCATCAGTCAGCTCGAGAAGAAATCTTGGCGAAAGGGCCATCGTGCCGAATGTTCGAGGGTATGTCTCCCTGGCATACTCAAGAACCCACTGTACAAAGTTGTACGACTTTTGCATACGAAAGAGGGAACAGACTTGGGGTCTGAGCTTTTGCCAGTAGATCTCTGCGTATTTTGGCCACCTTATAGCCGCTATTCTATATGCTGGCTCTGTTATGCGGCGTGACTGGACCAATGTGACTTCTCTGTTGTACTCTGCTGGCTCTCGATCATTTTCTGGCGAATTCAGGATACTCAGCCAAGCGGAGACATCTTCGGGTCTTGGTTCTCCATGCTCATCGTCATAAGGGACCTGTACGGGTGATTCGATGGCCTCAGGGTCATATTCCTTCTGTACCAGAAGTTGTGGTAACGGTTCTGATTCGATTAGAGTGAGTCGAAGTGAAATATCCTCGAGTGAGTCTGAGATTCCGAGCACAAAGGCTAGTTTGGATCGAATATCATGGAGTGACGATCTGGCGGCTTTGATCCCATCGGAAGTGGCGAGATGATGAAATGACTTTATGGCAGTGAGTAGTATCTCAAACCCATCGATAACTGGCCATTCTTGTGATAGGTCATTCTCAGAAACGGATCCTGAGGCGCTAGGGGTGATGCCCAGGGTACTGTCGGCGGAGGCATCATTGTCAGATAACTCGACGATGAGAGATTCAATACTGTAGAGTATGCCTCCGAGGAGCCTTAATTCAATGACCAGAGGTTTGAGATCACTTTTGCCGGCTTTGGTCCCATTCTCTGCAGGTACAGATGCCTTCAGATGTGCACTGATGCAGACACAAGCTTCAAATGTGGAATCCTTCAACGTACGGATTGTCTTCAGTAACATTGGAGGCGACATTTTGCTGACTCGAGCTCATGTTTTTGTTGTTGTTTTTGTAATAATAGCTTCTCTATGAAGCATAAAAAATCGAGGTTGCACCATCGAGTTGCGTGGGTTGAAGTTGAAGTTGAAAGTCAAAACATTCGTCAGGCTCAAGGCTGCCAATGGATGGATGTTCATGGATGGTCGTAGTGGATTGTGGAGGTAATGGTTACCAATCAGCATAATTGATAGAGGAGCTTGGACCACTTGGCTTTAGGGGCAGTAGCCTCACGTCACTTCACTGTTTGACAGTTTTAGTGCTAGGGGATCTACAGGGGATGTTAGAAAACTCGAGACTTTCATCCTAATTGACAAGAATATCTGGAAGTTTATGATAATTTAGGATGGACTTGGTAAAGTTTTTAACTAAATTTAATATAACTTAGGGAAGATTTGGCATAATTTAAGTAAGGCACCTACTTCAATAGGTGGTTACTGGCTAAAGGTCTCAAGTCTCTATACTCCCCAGGGCAGCCTAAAGGCTACAGAAGCATAAAAGTTAAGAAAAATGACACTTGACTAACAAAGCATAAACAACCAAGCCAGGGGAGGCAAGAAAACTTAGGACTTTAATCATAAGTGATAAAAAATACTTAGGTAAGTTAGCGTAAGCTTAGAAGGCTCTTTGATGAGTTTATTTTGGCATCCTGTGTCAAGGTCTAAAGTCTTCTTGCTCCCTGAG